>JBBIGC010058626.1:0-11117 GCA_037576955.1 Lepidarchus adonis | reverse complement strand
CTCTGCACATGCATCAGTAAACCTTGGGTGCCCATGACCATGTTTTTTTTTTTTTTACCTTCCCTTTTTTATCTTCATTTCTTGTCACCTTTGGTAGTTACTAACTCCATAAGACCACTCCAGAAACACTCCATAAGACCTGTTATTTGTAGATGCTCTGAATTAGTTGTCTAGGCATCACAATAAGGTCAAAGCAGCTCAGAACCTTATGCTTCCCTGTATTGTCTGCTTTCTGCACACAAACCTCAAAAACTGACTGTTTAACCTTGCTGTTTAATATATCCTACTGCTTTGACAGTTGCCATTGCAATGATATAAGTATAAACTTTAATGTTACTCACTTTACATGTCAGTAGCGTTAATTATGCTGGAACATTGCTGTTAAATGACAGAGCTGCCCACCACTTCTGAGATATATTCCTTCAAGAAAATATATGCTAATTTAATTGATTGATAAAAGATTTTTTCCTTTATTTACATGGCAATTTCAAAGCAATCAAGGGATGATGATGATCAGAGTGGTAAAGGGTGGAAGAAAAATAGGGATTCTTTGGGAACTCTTATAGACAGACGGCAAGCCATAAAAACCCTACACTTATATTATTGCCCCTCCCCCCATATCAGTGTGTGTAAGTGTAGTTACCGATAATATGGACTTAAACTAGCTGTAATGATGGATTTTTTTTGGCAATGGAGCAAACACTGCTATGTGACGTCAGCACTCTCGCATCTGTACCCATGCTGGTTCCTTTTTAAAATAGAGCTATGACCATGTTAGGTAAAGTAAGTATGCAAAGCTTATTTATAAAGCGCAGTACAGGAGTAAAATACAATGTTTAACCATAAAATACAATATTATAAAACGAGAAAGTCAGAAAAATATCAAAGCAATAAAATGGTAAAACATAATATCAATAATATGTGAAAAAGATAAATTAAGAGAATAGATGTTGGCAGGTTCCTTAAGTTTGTTGTTTCATTACCATTGTTATTTAAATGAAATGTTGGTGTGTATATAGTCTAGTTCCTTATGGGAATTTATTCTTCATAAAATTTAGTTAGTGATTTAAATATTTTGACCCTGTCACTGGGTCACCAATGGTCCTTCATTTGATCACGTTTGTAGAGACTAACCACTGCATAACTGAGTAACACAGATATGTAACGTTGATTACTGAGAAGACTAAAGGTTATTTGAATAAGGACTGTTTTGTAAAAAAAAAACCAAACAAAGAGGAAATACGGGAGGAAGGCCAGCAGGAAAAAGATACGTTTGGATTCACTTGCCATATATTTCAGTATTAAGCAAAGAGGAGAATTGTGTAGTTACCTTCAGAAGAAAAAGAAAAGTGCTTTTGTTTAATGAAATGTTAAATGATTCAGTGAGTTAGAATATTAAAGGTTAATAGTAAAAAGTTTATCAGTCTAATAATGTATCTTCACATTATATCACCCTTTCATTCCAGCTTGTATGAAATTTTAAAACAGCAGCATTGTTCAGCTAAAATTCTTTCTTTTTGTACTTTATACTTTATACTTTATACTTTGTACTTTGTGTGTGTGTGTGTGTGTGTGTGTGTGTGTGTGTGTGATTTTGAGAATTTCCTTGGATGCATAAATATATATCTAAGATTACATTTAGCAAAGGGCACAACGTACTACATAGCACAGCACAATATACAACACAGCACAACATTCAACACAACACAACACAACACAACACAACACAACATACAACACAACACAACACAACACAACAAGACATGGCATAACACTACATAGCACAGCATTCAGCACAACACAACACAACACAACACAACACAACACAACACAACACAGCACAACATTTAACACAGCACAACACAACACAGCACAACAGTCAACACAACACAATACAACACAAACACAACAGAACACAACACAACAGAACACAACACAACACCACACCACACCACAGCACAACACAACATACAACACAACATACAACACAACACAACACAACAAGACATGGCATAACACTACATAGCACAGCACAGCATTCAGCACAACACAACACAACACAGCATAACATTTAACACAACACAGCACAGCATTCAACACAACACAATACAACACAAACACAACAGAACACAACACAACACAACATGACATGACACCACATAGCACAACACAACACAACACAACATGACATGAAAAGAAGAAAAGAAAGGTGCTATATAAATAAACTTTTACTTACTTACATTTACAGCATTTGGCAGACTCTCTTATCCAGAGCGACGTACATTGTGAGCAGTAGGGGGTTATGTGCCTTGCTCAAGGACACTTCAGCCGAGATTCGAACCTGCAACCCTTCAGTCACAAACCCTCTTCTCTAACCATTGGGCTATGGCTGCTACTTACTTACTTATGACACCACATAGCACAGCACAACATACAACAAAACACAACACAACAACACACCACAACACAACACAACACAACACAACACAACATGACACCACATAGCACAGCACAGCACAGCACAACATACAACACAACACAACACAACAACACAACACAACACAACATGACATGACACAACACTACATAGCACAACACAACATTCATCACAACACAACACAATACAACACAACATGACATGACACCACATAGCACAGCACAACATACAGCACAACATTGTAACACAGTGAAAATTAATGCAGTGCAAAACTACTCAACAGAAAGCAATGCAGTACATCACAATACAACACAGCATTTCTGACCCACAGCAGATATTTATCCCTTGATTTAAAATATTGTAATGGTTCTCTTGGGAGAGAGCCACTAATGACACACTTGCACACAAGTTATGCTTTTGAACCAGTAAGGAAACTGGCCAGGTTTAATTGCTCGTTTTTACCAACACAACACAACACAACACAACACAACACAACACAACACAACACAACACAACACAACACAACACAACACAACACACACTGTATCAGCTCCAATGTTGCTCTCACTCCTGTAACACACAGAACAGCCACAAAACAGAACAACAGTGCACAATTTCCCCAGTTCCCATGATGCACTTCCCCAAACAGCCAATGGGAGAACCCCAGGACCTTTACAATATGTTAATGTACTTATGAGCCTTTATAACACCTATAGACACTGGTCATTAAAACTCCATCATTACTCATAAATGTTAGTATTAGGACGTGGCAGACGAACTCATTTTAGGCACAGCTCTTTCCCTCATCGCTTCATTTTCACTTTTGTTTTGGATCCAAATGAAAATGAAAACACACACGCACACATGCACGCACGCACGCATGCACACACAGACACTCCGCCCTGCAGAAACTCATTTAAGGGAGTTTGCATCCCAGCCTAAAGAATAAGTTGATGTGCTGAAAGCCTGAAAAAGGGCAAGTGTAAGGATGTGAGCCACTTTGACAATGGCCCTATTGTGATGGTTAGACGACTGAGCCAGCACATCTACGAAACAGCAGGTCTGATGGAGTGTTCCAGGTCTGCAGTAGTTATTACCTACCAAACGTGATCCAAGGAAAGACAACTGGCGAATTCACCACAGGATCATGGGCACCCAAGGTGATCCAACAGAGGAGCTACTGTGGTTAAAATTGTTAAGAATAGATTAGTCTATACAAATATATAGTGCTCATATGTTTACATACCCTGACAGAATTTATGATTTCTGAACCATTTTTTAGAGAATATGAATGATAACACAAAAACCTTTCTTTCACTCATGGTTAGTGTTTGGCTGAAGCCATTTATTTTCAATCAACTGTGTTCACTCTTTAAAAATCATAAACTTCCCAAATGAACATGATTATCATTGTGAACACACCACTGCACACAGTGCACCACAACGAAATGTGTCCTCTGCATTTAACCCATCACACGTGCACACGTGGAGCAGCGGGCAGCTAACAACAACACCCGGGGAGCAGTGAAGTGGGGACGATACCTTACTCAAGTGTACCTCAGTGGTGGCTGGGACTTGAACCTGCATCCTTTTGATCTCAGGGGCAAAGTCCTAACCATTAGGCCGCAAAAGACTCTGAGCAAACGTTTACATACCCCAGTATAATATTACTTTAACATCAATGACAGCTTGAAGTCTTTTGTGTTAGTTGAGAATAAGATCATTGTTATGTTGGAATGTCCAAGTACGTCCTATGCGCAGCTTCCAGGATGATGAGTGCAAATTTTCCTCTAGTATTTTTTGATAACCTACGATACCTATGATAACCTATTTTTGATAATATCAGTGATCAATGCAAACCAACAAGGAATTATGTACCTTTCATCATAGGCCTTGTTGACTCTCCTCCAAATGTAGCGTTAATGGTTGTAAAGTTCATTTTAAGTCATCACTCCAAATGACATTGTGCCAGAAGGTTAAAGCTTGTCTCTGTGCTGTTTGGCATATTGTAAGCAGGTTACTTTGTGGCATTTGTGTAGTAATGGCTTTCTTCTGCCAACTCAACCATGCAGTCCATTCTTCTTCAAGTGCCTCCTTATTGTGCATCTTGAAACAGCCACACCACATTTCCTGTATTTCACCTGAAGTTATTTGTGGGTTTTTCTTCATATCCTGAACGATTTTCCAGGCATTTGTGACTGAAACTTTAGTTGGTGTACCTGACCATGGTTTGGTTTTAACAGAACCCCTAATTTTCCATTTATTACAGTTTAAATTATAGTTTGAACAGTGTTGATTGGCATTCTCAGTTGCTCTGACATTTTCTTATATTTTTCTTACATTTTATTCATTTCCTGTTTTAAAGAGTTCAGCTACCTTTTCCCACAGATTCTTTGACAATTCTTTTGCTTTGCCCATGACTTAGAATCCAAAAAACATCAGTGAAGCGCTGGATGAAAGATGCAAGGGTCTGTCAGGAGTCCAGAAACTCATTGACCTTTTATACTCACACACTAATTACAAGCAAACAGATCACAGGTGAAAATGGTTCCTTTAACAGCCATTCAAACCTGTTTGTGTCAAGTTGTGTGCATGTTATCAGGCCAAATCACCAGGGTATGTAAATTTTAGATCAGGGTTATTTGGGTAGTTTGTGTTGTGGTTATGATTTTAAAAGAGTAAACACAGCTGAGTGATAAAAAATGGTTTCAGCCAAACACTAACCATGAGTGAAAGACGTTCTTGTGTTATCATTCATATTCTCTGACAAATGGCCAAGAAATCATAAATTCTGTCAGGGTATGTAAACTTATGAGCACAAGTGTATAAGCATCATCATTCCTCATGGTGAAAGGTCCTTGTCTCTGGGCAGGTGTGATTGCTACTTCTCTGGCTGACCACGCAAAACTGGTCAAAATGGGTAAAATAGGCTCTCTGGTTTCGCTATAGTCTTTGTCCCCTTGCTGTGGTCCCGTTGAGGGACTCCCTCTCATGGGAACCACACACACACTCCCATCCTCTTGGGAGGCATGCTCCCATTGACGGCCTTACAGTTTCGCTGACCTCACAGCCTTTCCATTTTCATGGTGCCCAGACCACTGCCCAACCGATGACTTTCATCTCATTTGTCAACATCATGCCGCCAAAAAAAAATCACTGTGCTCTAGCAGGTAAGTGGTTTCCTCACTGATTACTCCCCATCTCAGTGCCTGCTCTCATAACTCTTTTTTCTCTGTGAGTTTTACCCTGGTCAAGAGTCATGAACATGGCAGAAGAATGATGATTGTAAAATAAAAAAAAACTACCAAACAAAACAAACCAGTTCCAGATATTGATGGATATTTTCCAAAATGTCATAAAAAAATTATATTTCATGTGAATTTTTAACTGTCAAATGTACAATGGAAAGATGCTCAATAGTTTTACAGACCAGCTTAATTGTATTTTGTAAATACTGTATACACAAATTTAGAATTAGATGACTGCAACACACTCAAAAAAGTTCAAGTCAATGTCTGTTTACATCACCTTTCCTTTTACTTGAGGAAATGAGGAGAATAAATGTCATTTTGCAATGGATTGATACAGTGGAGAAAATAATTGTTTGACCCCTCACTGATTTTGTATGTTTGCCTACTGACAAAAAAATGAACAGGCTATAATTTTAACGGTAGGTTTATTCCAACAGTGAGAAATAGAATATAAAAAAAATTCAGAAAATCACATTATCTAAAATATATAAATTGATTTGCATTTCATTAAGTGAAATTTGTATTTAATCCCCTACCATCCATTCAGAGTTCTGGCTCCCACTGACCGGTTAGATACACCTGTCTTAACTAGTCACCTGTTTAAAAGACACATGTCCACAGATTTAATCAATCAATCAGACTATGACATCTCCACCATTGGCAAGACCAAAGAGCTGTCTAAGAAACTTATAACTGGGCAAACTTATAAAATCAGTGAGGGGTCAAATAATTATTTACTCCACTGTACAAGATTTCTGCTGCTCACCATTCCCTGATTGCCATGGTGTGATTCTTCTCTTCATGAAGGGCATTCCATTTTCAACAGGAGTTTTTGAAGCAGGCAAGTCAAGCAAACACTCTCTAAAATCCTAATATAGCCAATAGTACATTCACACAAATGCATTGGGCACTAAATTACCCTGATACCATCACAGATGCTGACTTTTATATCTTTAGCTGATAACAGTCTGGATGGTCATTTTAATTTTTGGCATGACGAATTCGGTGGCAGTTAAAAAAAACTGATATGAAGACTCATCTGACCACAGCACATGTTTCTACAGTCTTTTGACCCTGAGATGAGAGTGGGAACTTGTTGGACTTTCTCCCTGTGCAATACAGTTTCAAGTTGCATTAGAACAATGAACTGTGTTGAGTGACAGTGGTATTCTGAAGGACTACACGAACCATATTTGTCACAGGAGCACAGCATTTCATAGGAGGGTCTGAAGATCACACACATCCAGAAGTGGTTTCTGACCTAACCCTTTACTCATTGAGACATCTCAGAATTCTCTGAATCTTTCCACAATATTGTGTGCTGTGAGTGTTGAAAGACCTAAATTCTCTTACATTGAGATGTTGAACTGACCAACAATTCTCTCACAAACTTTAAACCATCCTTGCTTGCAAACACTGAGCCTTTGCTAGATGCTAATTTTGTACCCAATCATGATACCTCACCTGTTACCAATTATGCTGCTTACTTTGGAGTCTGCCATCTGGTGCTACTTGGTTATTCTGTGCACTTTTCAATCTTATTGTCACTGTCCCAACTTTTGTTAAGTGTGTTGCAGCCATCAAATTGCAGCCAGACATTTTGCGTCCTTTTACAAAATACAATTTAGCTGTTCAGCAAAAGTCCTGAAAATCTTTTCTTTGCACGTTTGTTAGTTAGCTAAAGGTTTATGTGATTTAACATATCACAGATTTATTTACTACATTTTAGAAAGTATCACAACCTAGATAATCATATGCATACAACTACCAGTGAGTGGGCAGGGAGGAAGACTTTTCTACCATCTTATGCAAGGCTAACTTTCCAATGTGAAATTTTGCACAGGCTGAATGGGACACAATTATTCTACAGCTTGACAGCAACATGCCACAGTTAAAAAGTAGATACAAGAGCAAACATTTATTGAAAAGCCTTTTTCACATTTATAAATCATCTTTAACATATTTAGCCTGGGGCTTCATATTTCATTCTTTGCAGGTAATTTCAAAACATGTGGGACCCTAATGATAGTATTTGGAAGAATGAATGTCTTACCATCGCCATGCAATTATAATAGGCTATTGGACTGATCTGAGGTCAGGTTTTAAAAGCTTTAGTTTAGGGATGCTCCTATCTGCAACTGCAAAAAGTGGCAAACAATTTTTCACTCTTTGACCTAATGAAGACACAAACACAAGCAGTCATTCAGATAAATGCAGCGTTAACATTAACTGGCTAGCATAGCCAAACTGTTACCAGCAAATAAGCACCATCTTTCCTACAGCCCATTTTATTTTCTTGTCCACAGGTGGTCAGCTGAAAATACAATCAATTCAACAGATAGAGTTATGATCAACATGTAGTTATAGGTCATCGCATCTGCCTAGTTTCCATATTGGCTAAAATAATAAAAATAGGACATTAGTATGTTTAGAAACACATAGGCATTGTCAGCTTAATGCATGCTGTATTTGTAGCAACACTTACATTACAGGACTTATTAGTACACTGTGTCTCTTCATGGAATTCTCCACTGTGTGATAATTGTCCTACCTGGCCAAAGGCTGTCAAACAGAGTGGAATTTGAGTTTCAGCCAGGCCCCCATGACGACCCTATATATCTTAGTTTATTACCAAAAGGGGTTTGCTAATGACACCATAGGGGATGGCAAACCAACCATGCTGACAGATGCCAAAATTACAAGTAAACAGCAAGAAGCGAGTGAAAGAAAACAAATGACCCGGCTGAGAGAACAGGGAGGCAGCATACGGCCAAAGAGCTGCCAGTAAACACAGCAGCAAGTGTTGTTGTAATACAAGGCAGGAAATGGGGGATTAAAGGCATGCGTTTTTTCTAAAATAAAGACAGCTTGGTGATGAGGATTTAGCTTCGGCCTGAGGACCAAAGCCACAGTAAGTGATTGCTGTGGGACAAGGGACCCTCCTAGCTACAGCCCTAATAGGTTACTAAGGACATGCTTCCACGTGTCTTCTAGTGCCCCCTTACTTTCCATAAGGCCACATTTTCAGTCATATATTGACTGAGGGCACACTTTTATGTGATTTATGACTCAGAAACTTGAAATTTGAATATGGTTATACTCACAACGTTTCAGCCCCCACTACCCTTTTTAGAACCGCTTTAAATGGTGGTCATGTGTCCTAAGTCATCAATCAAATCCATAAAACATGATACAGAATGAAAAATCCTCTAAATTATGTTTAAAGAGCTTTTTAAAAAAATTTTTTTTAAAAACCCTGTCCACAAAAGGTGAGACCCTTACTAGATATTATTTGGGTGATACTGGCATTGTAGGGGTATTGTATTGAGTGTGTGGTGCTGGTTTGGGTATAGCAGGCACTGTAGTGTAACTGGGGTTCTATTAGCACTGTCACCGCTCTAGGATTTTTCTGGATCATCCTGGTCTTTGGTTTTGTGTCCAAGAAATTTCCAGAAATAAATGCCCTGGAATGCAAGCATTTTTTTATATTAATGTTTAATGCATTACGCGGCTTCATTTACCACAATCAAACCAGTTGTGTGAATAGAATAGCTTTGATTAGGTCTGATTACTCTAAATGTAGTTACAGTTGTTTTGGAAAGGTTCAATGCCAGCAACATATTTAGGAAGTATGCAACTCTTCAATGCTGTAAATGAGATTTTTTTTCTGCAACTGATCTGATATCTGATAGATTGCATAATTGTGTGCATAATTATTTTTCCACTTAATACAATATTCACCAATACAAAATCAAGTCCAGAAATGTTACAGGGATGGGGTGGCAACCCTAGCTTTTACACACATCAGTGTCTGAGAATAGACCGCCAAGCCCAAATATCTCCAGTGGAAGAGGGGACTGTTAAATTGGGACGCAACATGGACGTAGTCAAACTCTACTCCCAACAGGTGGCTGGCTAGTGTTTCAGATTAAATAACCATTGAGTGAAGGTGTACTTACAACAACTGGTACGTGTATGTTCCTGTGTCATACACAAGCCGAGGTAACATAAACACAATGCTTATCCCATCTCGCAAATCATCTGCACCTGCATCTTCTGGCGTGAGGTCCCGGTGGCATCAGAGCCTGTGTTCAAGAGGCTTTAAAGAAAAATATGAGTGATAGACAGTGTAAGACAGGTGTTGCAGAATTGTTAAACATGAACCTGAAAAATGTGACACCTTTTAAAGCAGACCAATTCTCTCTGGAGAGGAGTCGTTTGTCTCATTCGGCTTTGTGAAGGATGAGAGCATTGCCGTCAGCCCCTGTGGACTCTTCGGTAGTGCGCAGCTCTAATCCTTGCAGCGCTTACTGCCCAGGCCACATTGGGAGTGGGCCTGTTATCATGTTTGTCCAGCGCAGGTGCTGGTTTTACCAAGCTGATTTATAAACCTCCATCCCGGCTCAGAGGAATTGGGATCTGAGAATGTGCACTTACCACAATACAGCTGTTTAGGATTAGGATCACTTATGCCACACTGAACCCTGTTTAGCCCTTAATGTTAATCATTATTACAGCTATAGATTTCTGTCAGTCCAAGCCTGACGGTCAGGTCAGGTACATGGATCATTCTATGGAAAGTGGGAAAGGTGATGACGCACCTATTGATTCTTGCTCATTTTCTGCTAGTTTTCATTTGGTGAAACCTGTTAACACTTAACATGTAAAATTAGGCATGATTGCTAGCTAGAGTTCTTATTCCTTTACCACATTTTCCCTCTTTCTCATCCACCTCCCACCATTCTTTTTCCAGCAGTCTCCACTTCATTTCCTGACTATTATCTTCATTTGTTATTGTGCTGTTGAGATTGATGACAGTTACTTGACTGTTTGACACTGAGCTAGAAAAACGTTCATAAAGTATATGAACGTAACACTTAGACACTGCTAGGACCAAGACAGCATGTTAGTGGCCTAATGCAAAGCTTTTTATTTATGAGAGGAAAACCAGATCTCATACATAATGAGGCGTACGAAGTGGAATGATCGCACTTGTTTTTACAAGTACAACCTAATGGCATTCATGTACAGTTAATGAGTATTATGAATACTATGAATGCTTTCTAACTGAAAGACGCAAATATGTCAAATCTCCACTCCAGCATCACTGAGAAATTGCTAATACACATGACTGCTAATCATTTAAGCATACTTAACTGCTGAAAAGAATACAACATGTATGATACAAGAAATGCCAGCAACCCTATGAATCCATAGAGAATGATAACTGTGAAACCGCAGTTGAATGTAGAATAGTCTATAATTCTATTGAAAACAGGAAATTTGTTAAAGAAATGTGAATCTATGGCACCTCCTAAAGCTGAAAATATCACATGCTAGGAGACCTATACACCAACAGTGAGGGGAACCTGTGTATACTACTGAACAAAAATTTTAGAACATGCAATTTTCCAGTGTTAACTATGAAG
>JBBIGC010058608.1:0-10399 GCA_037576955.1 Lepidarchus adonis | reverse complement strand
ACCACCATCATCATTATCATCATCACCATTATCACCATCACTAGCTTCATCATTACCCACCATCACCACCACCATCATCATCATCATCATCATCACTAGCTTCATCATTACCCACCATCACCACCACCACCATCATCATTATCATCATCACCACCATTATCACCATCACTAGCTTCATCATGACCCACCATCATCTCCACCACCATCATCATTATCATCATCACCATTATCATCACTAGCTTCATCATTACCCACCATCACCATCATCATCATTATCATCATCACCATTATCATCATCACTAGCTTCATCATTACCCACCATCACCATCATCATTATCATCATCACTAGCTTCATCATTACCCACCATCACCATCACCATTATCATTATCATCATCACCATTATCATCATCACTAGCTTCATCATTACCCACCATCACCATCACCACCACCACCATCATCATTATCATCATCACTAGCTTCATCATTACCCACCATCACCACCACCACCATCATCATTATCATCATCACCATTATCATCATCACTAGCTTCATCATTACCCACCATCACCATCATCATTATCATCATCACTAGCTTCATCATTACCCACCATCACCATCACCACCACCATCATCATCATCATCACCATTATCATCATCACTAGCTTCATCATTACTCACCAACACCACCATCATTATCATCATCACTAGCTTCATCTTTACCCACCATCACCATCATCACCACCACCATCATCATTATCATCATCACTAGCTTCATCACCACCACCACCATCATCATTATCACCATTATCATCATCATTACCACCATCATCATCATCACTAGCTTCATCATTACCCACCATCACCATCACCACCACCACCATCATCATTATCCTCATCACTAGCTTCATCACCATCACCATCATCATCATCATTACCACCATCATCATCATCATCATCATCATCATCATCACTAGCTTCATCATCATCACCATTATCATCATCACTAGCTTCATCATCATCACCACCACCACCACCACCATCATTATTGTCATCATCATAATCACCATTATCACCATCACTAGCTTCATCATCATTACCATCATCATCACCATTATCATCATCACTAGCTTCATCATCATTACCATCATCACCACCACCATCATCATCACCATTATCATCATCATTACCACCATCATCATCATCATCACCATTATCATCATCATTACCACCACCATCATCATCATCACATTACCATCATCATCATCATCATCACTAGCTTCATCATCTTCATCATCACTAGCGTCATCATCATCATCACCATAATCATTATCATCACAACCACCATCATCATCACCATTATCATCATCACTAGCTTCATCATCATCATCATCATCACCATCATTATCATTATCATCATCATCTTCTTCTCCTCTTTATTTTCCATCATTTAGGGTTTTTTTCTATATACAGAAACTTTGATCTGATCAGTAGCGTTTGGTCTGATCTTGTGCTGTTTGATTGGATGTAAGGTTTCTACATGTTTTCACCATAGAAATAAATTACGAGCAAATGTTTGAACATCCCACTTATGTCAGAATGATGCAAATACACTAACAACACATTGACCTGGATTAGCATAGCATCATCCCAGCAACATAGCAACAACCTGGAACACCATAACAACCACCACACAACACCCAGAGTTACTATAGCAACACATTTTACACTGGAAACTGGAACGAAATGCTAGAACTACCATAGCAACCAGGAAGCTGCACATTCACTCTGCATTTTCTTTCGAATTTGTACTTTTCTACTTAACATCTGGTTAAACAGATTATAATAGTGGAATAAAATAATAATAATAATAATAATAATAATAACAACACCTGTGACCCAAAATGGACAAAGCAGTTTGGTAAATGAATGAATGAAAGAATGAAAGAACAAACGAATGAATGAATGAATTAACAACAGTAAAATATATATAATTATACTACTAGTAATAATAATAAATAATCCTGACAGACTCAGACCACACTGATGTTTAATGACCTTGTAAGAGGCAGTGAGAAGCTGGATGGACCCAGAGTGACCTAAACACTGGTCTCCTTCACACACTTCCAGGCTGTTCATTCGTCACATTTGCCCTGTTTCCAAAAATAAAGGCATGAGTCATGAGAGCTTCAGGACATGTTTTTAATTATAAAGTGACAGAACATTTTCTTCAGAGCACTCCAGAGAATGTTCACCCTGAGGTGAAGTGGGTTTGAAAATGCATGAGTGTCTGTGGGGGAAAAACAGTGAAGAATTAGCTCTGGACATAATGGAGACGTTTAAGAGAACAGGGGGCGCTGCCTTTAGGTCGGAACATTACATTTCACTTCATCTGACTCTACAAGTGTGTGTGAGTGTGTGTGTGTTTGACAGATCTGCAATAATCCAAGAAGAAACAGAAACAGATTTACCTGTTTAATGTCTGTAGAAGGAAAACCACACATCCTCTATGGAGGACAATAACCATGTGCTTCGCTCGACTGACTACTCTACATCGTCCGCTGGGATCAGCTCCAGCTTCCCTGTAACCCATCATGGATAAGCAGTATGGAGAATGAATGAAGGGATGGATTTTATTGCTTTAGATTGAACTTTTGTTCATTTCTCATTAAACTGTGTTAAATCCTATTAGTTTGCATAGTCGTAGGAACGATTAGGCCACGTTTCACTGTGTGTTGTGCTGAAATAACTGTGTGTGTGTGTTCAATGGATCCATGAAAAACTTACATATAAAATATTAATTTATTCATTCATTCATTGTCCAATCTGCATATCCATTTTGGGTTGTTGGGAAGCTGGAGCTGATACTAGCTGACAGGGAGGGTTCACTTTGTACAGGAGGCCAACCCATCACAGGCAAATCAAATATTTAATCAAAATATTTTATTAAAATCTGATCAAGTCACTTTGATTAACATTAAATCTGTCAGTTTTCATGTCATGTCACATCAAGTCAAGCTATGTCATGTCTCATCAAGTCAAGCTATGTCATGTCTCATCAAGTCAAGCTATGTCATGTCTCATCAAGTCAAGCTATGTCATGTCTCATCAAGTCAAGCTATGTCATGTCAAGTCAAGTATTGTGATGTGTTGTGTCAAGTTAAGTCAAGCTATGAGATGTCAAGTCAAGCTATGTCCTGTTATGCCAAGTCATGTCAAGCTGTCATATCAAGTATTGTCGTGATGTGTCGTGTCAAGTCAAGTCAAGCTGTTATATCATGTCAAGCAGTCATGTCATGTCAAGCCAAGCTATGTCATGTCATGTCATGTCAAGCCAAGCAATGTCATGTCATGTCAAGCCAAGCAATGTCATGTCATGTCATGTCAAGCCAAGCAATGTCATGTCATGTCAAGTTAAGCTATGTCATGTCAAGTATTGTCGTGATGTGCCGTGTCAAGTTAAGTCAAACTGTCATGTCAAGTCAAGTCACGATACATTTAAAAATCAACGCAGCATAGAGTGAAATGAAACATCGTTCCCCAGGCCTACTGTGCTAGAAAAACCCAGGACACCAGACAGTGCATTATGTGTAAACCTGCAAACCTTACAGTCCGTGCAAACAGTTTTGGTGTCTCCCAGGTGCAAAATAGCAGATTGTGCAAATATAAAACAATTTTACAGAAAAAGAGATTTAAACACGACACAGGAGAAGGAGAAGATAGCAGTTTAATGTCAAATATAAATATTAAATATATAAGATCTGTAAAACGTCTGTACAAGTGCAGGTATTTGTATATGTAAAGTAATGGATATTTCTCAGACTGGCTAATTTAGTATATGTATGGACACTTTACTGAATCTGAATCGATGATGTTAATAGTCTAATGATGATCTTGAATGAACACTGGTGTTTTGGAATCTCCATTTCCAACATCTACTTCAGTTTTTAAAAGATTCAGAAATCAATCATTTATTGTCATGTGCACAGCACATCAAGCAGTTACACTTTCCAATGAAATTCTTACTTTGCTAGTCCTCCATTGCCAAAAACAAGAAAAAAGACAAGCAAACAAAATGTACAATAATTTACAGCCCCACGTTTTTTTTTTTTTACATACTTCCATTCCATTGTGTGTTTCAACTTAGCTGTCTTTCTGTTCTTTCCTAAGTAAAAGAAAATATGACACATTGATTGCGGTAACAGACATTATGATACATACGTGACTGGTGTACATGGGGCTGAAACACTTAGCAGAGTCACTTTAAGTCATGAGATCATTTGAAACGAGTGCAGTAGAACGACAATCCATTACTCAACAGCCCCAGCTTAACAGCTAGAAACAAGACTTCCTTATCTAATGCTCTGGGGCTTAATGACTTTAGAGCTTTATTTACTGCCTGAGTCTAAAGGCCAGTCCAGGTGCTGCTGTAACCATTACCACTTCCATTCAGACCTTCATTTATCCTCTTGCTTTCAGTGCTTTAAGTAATTTCACTACACTCACCTAATGTGATCATTAAATGTAAGAAAACCAAGCCCCCATACTTCTAATCTGCCTTAATACTCAATTATACAATTAGTTTACAGTCTACATAAAGCCCGCATTTTGAAAGAGTAGCCATCTTCTAATCCTCATTTATAGTTTTGCAAATAGATTGCAATTATACATGTTGGTTCAGTGAAATATAATATTGTCACATGGTCCAACAGGTATACGTGTCACCGCCCTGTTTCAGCGAGGAGATTTGGCGCTGAGATCAGCACCGTGGACAGCTCCTGAGTCCCTTTCAGCTCACGGTTGTTTGTAAACAGGGAGCACGCGGCTGCCGGTTGAGCCACGCACTCGGTGCAATCAGCTGATGTGTTTAAAAGGTCCCTCAACCGATAGGCGCGTGCTCAGAGCAGTCCACTCGCTTGCAACACAGCCAGTGATCCTGAGCCATCTTTTTCTGTGTGTTCCTTCATGCTTTGCCTTTTGGTTTTCCCCTATGATTTCATTATCGGAACCTTGTTCCTCTATTAACATCTTGTGTCCCTCTTTTTACATGTACCGGGATCCAGATGAGGGAGAAGCCTAATCTAACTCTCTGAGGCACCACCGTGTGGACCTTCTGCAGCTCTTCTCAGCTTCTCTGCCCTCTATGTTTTAGTATACACATTTCTGTTGTGGTTTTCATTAAAACTTCCCTACGGGGTTTATTTTCTCGCAAAACCTGTTGTGTTGACTCCTTCCATGTGCTCATCCCGTCACAACTGGTGGAGATGTGCGGGCACGGTTGGAGCCAATCCTTCAGGCAGTGCACCCGAGGGCACCGTTTATCATTGGTGAAGTATTTAAGCGTGATTTCCGCTGATTTTTCTTTCGGTGTTTTAGGGGGCGGGGACGGCGACGGGCTAGGACGTCGGAGACTGATCTCAACAGACTCACGGCTTTTATTGCCGAACAGGTTGCCACTTTAGCGGCCAATACCAATATACTTTCGGGGGAAATTCTCCGCCAGCGGAGCGCTGCCCACATCCCTCTTCCGGATGACAGGAGAAAAGCGAGGGATTATCTCACTAAATTCACACCGGGCGATGATGTGGAGGCTTTCCTTCACACGTCTGAGGTGGTAGCCCGCCGAGAAGGATGGGCCGTAGAGGACTGGGTGAGCCTCCTGGCTCCCTTCCTCGCGGGTGAACCACAACAAGTGTATTTTGATTTCCGAGAGGGGGAGGATGTGGACAATTATAATGAATTGAAAGGGGCCATTCTAGGGCGTATGGGCTTAACCCCAGAAAACGCCGCTGTCACCTTTCATAAATGGCAGCATGATGCTACTAGTACTCATCAGGCTCAAGTAGCCAAAATTCTAAGTCTGGCCCACCGTTGGCTCCGCCCCGGGGAACAGACAGCGGAGCAGGTAGTCGAGCGGGTCGCCATGGACGGCTACATACGAGCCCTCACATTCGCAACCCAGGTAGCAGATGGCTCCCACTAATCTAACAGAATTGGTGGCTTACGCCGAACGGGTGGATGCGTCCCGCAGTTTGGATAGGGAGAGCAGATAAAATAAATCTGTGCCCACCACAAGAAAAGCCCCGCAGGCTCCTCTTTCCCATGGGCGGCCACTGGACGGTGGCGCCAATGCACAAAACGTACCCCCTAGCACAGTGAGAGGCGGTCCCAGCCACCCCAGGGATGAGCCCATGCCAACCAACCCAGGGATATGTTCATCCGGAGCTCCCTATAAAGCCTGGAAGGCAGGATGTTCCCTTCACGAGGGCTCGATGGCAAGAAGAGGCCAGCAGGTGGATGTAAGGGTGCATGGAAAACTCACCCCTGCTATCCTAGACACCGGATCTACCATCACCCTCATACGCCCCCATCTGGCACCTCAGGTTAACGACCAAGATCCCCTGCCCATCACGTGCGTACATGGTGACGTCCAACAGGTACCAGGGGAGAACGTCAAGATTGCATCGCAAGCGGGATGCTGGGACCTCTGTGTCGGTGTTATCCCAGGCTTACCAGTGCCCATGCTACTGGGGCTGGATTATCCTGGGTTTGAAGCCCTGCTGGGGAAGAAATAGTATAAGACCGGTCAATAACAGGGTCAGCCGACCAGGCCGACGCCAGGAGTCGAAATTATACCACGTTAATCGCCTCAAAAAGTGGATCAAACCAGTCCCGCTGGTGACGGCTTGGAGTGCCTTGGCGGTATTGCCCCGGCTCGTTCTGTGGTTCACCTGGGGGACCAGCTGAATGGCCCACAGTGTCAGGAGGTAAGTGATCTCGTTGACCAATACGCTAATGTGTTCACAGGACACAGGTGGTTCAGCATGAGATCCGTATCCCCGCCGGAGTAGTGGTGAACCAGAGGCCCTACAGAGTACCTGAAGCCCGAAGGACCATGATGGAACGGGAATTGCAGAAAATGCTGAACATGGGTGTAATCGAGGAAAGTAAGAGCCCCTGGTCCAGTACCGTGGTGATGGTCCCGAAACCGGATGGCTCGGTCCGTTTTTGTAATGACTTTCGTAGGTTAAACTCAGTGTCCAAATTCGACGGCTACCCTATGCCCCACGTGGATGATCTGATAGAGAGGCTGGGGCCCGGTTCATCTCTGCGCTGGATCTCACCAAGGGACTGGCAGGTGCTGTTAGCTCCCGCTGCACGTGAGAAAACCGCTTTTAGCACCCCTAGCGGCCACTGGGATTATGTCACTTTGTCGTTCGGTTTGCACGGAGCTCCAACTACCTTCCAGCGACTCATGGATGAGGTCCTGCGACCGCACCAGGAATACGCCACAGCCTATCTAGATGATGTGGTTATTCATGCGGAAAGTTGGCCCGAGCACTTGCGTCGCCTTTGAAAGGTCTTCGAGGTGTTGAGGGGGGCTGGACTTACAGCCAACCCCAAGAAGTGCCACCTGGGTTTGGATGAGGCGCGTTATTTGGGCTACCGGATTGGCCATGGGCTGTTAAAACCTCAGATGGATAAGGTTAAGGCCATTTGGGATGCTGCAAGACCCCTCACCAAGACCCACGTGCGTGCTTTCTTGGGGTTGGTGGGGTATTACTGGAGATTCATTCCCTGTTTTTCTTCCCTGGCAGTTCCCATCTCTAATCTGACCAAGAAGAACGCTCTGGAGCGGGTCACCTGGACTGAGGCGGCTGAGAAAGCCTTCACCGCACTCAAAAAGGCCATTATCACGGACCCGGTCCTCCGAACACCCTACTTTGATCGACAGTTCATCGTTCACACGGACGCCTCCGAGATCGGGCTGGGTGCGGTGCTGTCCCATGTTTTTGAGGGAGAATAGCACCCGGTGATCTACCTCAGCCGGAAACTACTGCCGCTGAGACCAGGTACGCAGCAGTGGAACGAGAGGCCCTGGCCATCCGCTGGGCCATCCACGAGCTGGGCTACTACCTGACTGGACAAACTTTCACATTGGTAATGGACCACACGCCCCTGATATGGATGGCCACTAATGCCAGAGTGACCCGTTGGTTCCTGGAGTTACAGGACCATTGTTTTGAGGTGCAGCACCGACCTGGGACCAAGCACGGTAACGCGGATGGCCTTTCCCGCCTGCCGGCGCTCTGGACATCCTCTCGAGGTTATTTGTAAACAGGGAGCACGCGGCTGCCGGTTGAGCCACGCCTGCGCAGCAATCAGCTGACGTGTTTAAAAGGCGCCTCAACCGATAGGCGCGTGCTCAAGGCCTTCCACTCGCTTGCAACACAGCCAGTGATCCTGAGATACCTTTTTCTGTGTGTTCCTTCATGCTTTGCCTTTTTGTTTTCCCCTATGATTTCATTATCGGAACCTCGTTCCTCTATTAACATCTTGTGTCCCTCTTTTTACATGTACCGGGATCCAGATGAGGGAGAAGCCTAATCTACTCTCTGAGGCACCACCGTGTGGACCTCCTGCAGCTCTTCTCATCTTCTCTGCCCTCTATGTTTCAGTATACACATTTCTATTTATTTTTAATTTTCTCGGAAAACCTGTTGTGTTGACTCCTTCCATGTGCTCATCCCGTCACAAATATGCTAAAAGTTAAGCTTTAAATATGAGCATATCCATTAGCTGTGCCCATTTTCCCAAAACATATGCGTAACTAACAATACACTACTTTTTTACCTATTGTTTTCTATGGAATACAAAATGTATGATATACAGCACAAAATATATGTACAATGTACAATACAACATAAAATCCAGTTAAGTGTGCAATCTTCAGCATACAATGTACTGTAAGGGTAGCACCCATGCTGGTTGAGGGCAAAAACCCTTTACCTGCTGCCGTACCATGACGGGAGCCATCTCACCCAAGGTTATGCCACATCTGGCCAGCAGAGGGCTGTGATAAGGTCTTTACTGCTGCATCATGCAAGTGTGGCTGGGGGAGCCACCCCTCTGTGTCAGACAGTGCCTGAGAGGGACAATCAGTACTTATGACCATCACCTGGGCTGGTGCCTAAATAAGCATGGTTGTCCCTCTGGGGAGGGTGAGGTCCTTGTCTCTGGGCAGGCATGGTGGTTGCTTCTTTGGCTCACCACAAGAGACCTCGCTGGTAAAAAAAAAAATCAAATAAATTTTTTTTTAAAAAATCAGTAAAACAGGCTGTCCAGGCTTTCCAATGGAGTTTCTGTCAGTCAGCACATTTGGGGACTCCATTTAATCACATGGCGTGATTTTCAATGTAAGTCGGAACCCTTGCACCTTAAGGTTATGCAAATTAGCATTAGCCTTACACCTCATAAACCAAACTTTACCATCTGCAATGACGTGTTCCTGTGCAAACACCATACATCAGAATGACGGAACAAGAATAAGGGAGATGGCGATTTAACCGTTTTGCAAACTCTGTAAATCGAGTCCGTAACCTGAGGACTCTCTGTAGTGGGGACAGTACCTCAGTGGTGCCCGCGAAGGAACTTGAAGCATGGGCAAGGGCCACCACCCGAGCCACTCGTTTTCTTTGATCAACCAGAGAGCTACTGTTCACTGGTCAACACTGCCCCTCGGTTCTAAAGAGAAGAGGATGGGTTCCTGAGTCATGGTTCCTGCGGAATGAGGTTTTCCTTGTTTCTGTCACTCATTACACCCTCAGACCTTCTGTAAAGCTGCTTTGAGACAATGTCAGCTGCAAAAGGGCTTTAGAAGTAAATTTGACTGTGCGATTCAATACAGAATTACCAGGAGAGTGTGTAGTACAATCCAATTAATATAGACATTGTAGATGATGCAGGTAAGTAGTGTGTAGAGAGTTCTCCATTCAGAATGTAGTAGTGTGGTATACGTACTGTAGTGATGGTGCAATAGTACTACACAGGTACAAATACAACAAAGAGTACAAGTTCAAGAGGTGCTGAGATGCCCTACTGCCTTAGGATGGAGTCTGTTTTGGTCTTAAAAGACCAGGAGGTCTGATAAACAGAGAGTGGGCTGATTGGGATGGATCAGTCAGTCTTGCATGCACGTTCCCTGTCTCTAGAGCTGTGGAGGTCCTTAATAGAGGGCAGGGGCCGGTCGATGGCCCCCTGAACCATACATGCAACTCTTTGTAGCTTGGCCTTTGAATGAACAGATGTAGCAGACCGTAATGGATGAGGTCAGGGTGGTCTTCGAGATGTAGAACTGAAGCAAAATTTGAGCTGTGGAATCTTTTCAGGTGACATACTGTTCTTATTCCCTCATTGTAAGATGCTTTAATATTTAAACAACAGAATATCTCATAGAAGTTAGAGGATTTCAAGTAAAAAGTATATTTCAGATGTAACGGTTTTAAAACAGCTTGTTGTAGCCACCTGAGAATTTCTATTTTAAAATATTATTATTATTATTATTATTATTATTATTAATAATAATAATAATAATAATAATAATAATAATAATAATAATAA
>JBBIGC010058578.1:0-11119 GCA_037576955.1 Lepidarchus adonis | reverse complement strand
TGAGAAGAAGAAGAAGAAGAACTAGAAGAAGAATATAGAATATTATTATTATTATTATTATTATTATTATTATTATTATTATTATTATTATCTGAAAACCGTTCCACAATCCACTCTCTCTGAGATCTTCTAGTCAAGACTTGGTTAAACGTCGTGCTTACGTCACTGTCTGGGCTTCAAAGCAGAGGGTCCGTAGTTAGCAGTAGCTAGCTACAGGTAAGACCATTTTACAACGTTTTGTTCAGTTACCTGCTGAAATAAATCAGCCAGAAACGATCAACGCGAGCAAAATGTATATCCCGGCTCTACATAAGAACGTATTGAAAGTAATCCAGCATCCATCTGCGCCACAAACCTGATGAGGCTAAAGCTAGCTTCCCGTTCGCTTCTTAGTCTTATTTAGCCGTTCCACCTTAAAAAAAATACTGCAGGTGAGCGGCGACGGCCTGAGCGCCAGAACGCAAGTGAATCACCATTTAAGGTGGAACTGGGGAGGGTAACTTAATCCACAATAAACATGCAAGACGCTTGTATGTAGATAGTTCATGTTGTGTTTCAGACAGATTGTTATAGAAAGTGAAGATGTATTCTTGTATTTAGTGTTTTAATGAGATGCTTCCTGGTTTTAACAGCCACCACCCATCTCTGCAGGAAGCTGGGAAGAGAACAGAGGGGGAGACTGGGAAGTGGTGCAGGTCTTGAACACACACAGAAAAAAACAAGATGTACTTCTTTTAGGCCGGACTGTTGACTTTAAAGCTACATAGACATTAAAAAATGGGTGTAAATTACAGGGGGTGTAAACACCAGTGTGAAAAATAACTAATTACTGCCTTGTCTTCCAGCAGCATACTATAGAATTTACAGTAACATTTTCAATATTTACATATTTACAAAGCTTTACAGTCTTTTAAAATTAGTAGACTGTGCACAGATACTTCCATTAACACCCGTAATGTTACCTGAGAGATATGCCAAGTAACTGTGATATTTATATTCTGAATAGACCTGCTTCTACACTAGGCCTGAATAATTCATGGGTTTTATGTCATAATCATACTATTAATGACTGTAATTTTTAAATTGGGGCTGCAGTTTTAATTATATCCTGTATTAGTCTGTATAGACAAGATTTAACAGGGTGGTGTAATAAATAATAAGGGTTATTAGGGATGTCACAAATTGTGTTTTCATTTCACAATTAATTTTACTTATTACTGTGGGCAGTGTTTTTATTGAGAAGCTGCTTTTGCAGTAAATTTGTGTTTTTCCATTTACACACGTACAGATGTCGATACTGATGCTGATTCATGAACACAAGCATTTAGTGGAAATTTAGACTGAATATATATCTTTATATGTTTATGTATTACATATGTGCTGCAAGGTTTAATAAGAAGTCTTAAAATCTCTTACAACATTCAGATTTTGTACACTAGGCCTTAAAAAGGTTATGTTTAAGTCTTAAATGTTAACACATACCAGTTTTAATGCTATTTTTTAGTAGCTCCTTATTCTTTGATGGCACATTGTGTCGGTTGTAGTGTTTTTTTCAGTGATCCAGGTGAAGCAATAATAAGACTAATACTGAGTTTATCTCTATAGATGAAGATGGTTTGTGAAGTAATGTGGCGTTTTATTAGGTTTTCTAAGCTCCAGTTATTTGACTGTACATTGGTCTGTTTGGGGGATTAGTGCCAGTTTAACCTGCTGCATTTAGTGTTAAAACCAGTTAAACACAAAATGAAGCAGCAAGAAGACACTAGTTCAAGTTTGGTGTAAAGATACTAAATTGAAATAAGAAATCAGAAAAACATCCAATTAGCTAAAATTCTCCAGAAAATTCTTCTTTATTGCTGACGTGAGGAGATAAATATATTTTATTTGATCAGTTATTCTAGGACTCTGCTTTTCTTTTATATCCTGTCTACTTTTTTACCAGTGTGCATGTGAAATTGGTCTAAAATTTCATTCATTACTGCCCTAAAAAGTCTTAAATTTGACGAAACCATGTGCGATAAAGTCTAAAGTCGACAAAATACTTTTTGGTTTAAAAATTGCGTTGAATAATTGCAAATAATTGTATTTAGCAAGTTGCAATAGAACTGCTGGTAAAAATATATAATTTTTTATTTTAATTGCAAAATTCTCTTACAAATTTTTCCAAAATTGTTCAGAATTAGTTTAAAACAACAGAAGGCTACTGGTGATCGAGGCACATTTCTCTGCGTGAAGAAACAAATCTTTTCTGGGGAATGCTGTTTGTTAACTGACTGGGCAAAAATGTGAGTTTGTTTATAATATGTAATAAACCTTTTCCTCTTTCTTGTGTGTGACAGTGATGAGTAGTGGAGACTGTAACCCAGCGGCCATCCCCACTTCCTGTGAGGATGTGCAGGGAGATGGACGTTGGCTGTCAATGGTGAGTTTAACTGAAGTGTGCTGCCCCTACCACCTTAGATTATTTTCACACATTCTGTCTTAGTGCTTTTATCTCCTTCACTTGATGACCATGTAAATCTTTCTGCAGCATAATCGCTTTGTGTCCGACAGCAAAGGGAAGGAACCTGATGTTCTTTTTGTTGGAGACTCTCTTGTCCAGCTGCTACATGAGTTTGAGGTAAGCTGCACTTGGCTGCGGAATATGGATTTAATATCAGTATTGTGATTATGCTGCTCCACCCTGAAGCCCATATCATCATTTTTCTGGAAGGATTCTAGATACTGTTAAAGTTTCAATCGCTCCCCTGTCCAATTATTTAAAAACAAACACAGCCTGTTTTCTAATGATAGTGTTTGTGATGTCACAAAACCATGGTTGTCTGTTTCTGTGTTGCCCTGTGATTGGTCGGCCTCCTGTCTAGGGTCAGCGAGACTGTAGCCCTAGAATATTTACTTACAGGGTAGTTAAAGGAATATGTGTCTCGTTTGATTATTGTTGGGTTTTACACAGCGAGTAACTGTCCCGTCCTTACGCTTCTGCTGCTTAATTGATGTTGGCAGGTGTGGCGGAAGCTATTCTCTCCACTGCACACTCTGAACTTTGGCATCGGAGGTGATGCCACTCAGCACGTCCTCTGGAGACTCACTAATGGAGAACTGGACCACATCTCCCCCAAGGTACGATAATCATTATTAATTAATTAATTAATAATACATTTTATTTATAGAGCACTTCAAGGTACTCAGACACCGTACACCCATATATCTAAATAATTAAACACAAAATAACACAATAAATAGCAGTATTACTAATAAGATAATGAACGAATAATAGAAAAAATTTTTTTTCATTGTTATTGACACATTGAATCTTTTGAGGAGTTCCATTAAAAAACAATTCTTCTCTTTTTAAATGTTGTTTTTACATGACATCACGGAAATGAACATGTTATTGTTTGGACATATGGCTTTTTGTCTGTCCCCCTTTATATATAGGTGGTGGTGTTGTGGGTAGGGACCAACAATCATGGCCACACCCCTAAACAGATCTGTGGAGGCATCATGGCCATCGTTAATGTGATCTACCAGCGCCTACCTCGAGCTCACATTCTTGTACTGGTCAGTTCATTCACACTACTACTTATTTCTCTGCTCCCCTTCTTCTCCCTAACACGGTTTACCGCTTGGACCGATGCTCCTGTAAATATTGGGCCGACCTGAATAGCATTTCTTAGTCTTTGAATATTTAATTGATATTTCCAAACAATGATGAGCTCCCATTTTGTAGGAGGCTTACAGTAGGGGTAGGAATCGCAGGCTCTCTCATGATAATATTGTGATATAATGATTCTGAGGTAACTGATAAATTGCACAACAAGGACATAACGATACATCACAGATAGAAAGGGATGTTTTATTAATTTGCAAAAGTAACAGCAATGCTACCATTACCTTTCCCATATTTGCTTTGCGACTGTGCTCGGAAGTGCAGGGAAACCGCTACTTCGACTTCAAGGCTTCACTTCTGTTCCACTTCGTCACTTGTCATGTTGCACAAACATCTTTAGAGATTATGTCCTGTTCAGCCCTAGTTGGTTTCCTTCATTAAAATTTGCAAAACTACACATTTGCGTCTACTTCCTGCCACAGAGTCATTACAGTAGCATTTTAAATGTGAATATTATATTATGTGAATATTATATTATGAATATTATTTTATGTGTTTATTGTGTGGCACGATGACACAATCACCTCATCAAGAAGGTCCTGCGTCAGCAAGTGTCTTTCTGTGTGGAGAGCTCCTATGTTTGTGTGGGTTTCCTCCGGGTTCTCCAGTTTTCTCCCACTGGCTTGTGGTTTAGGACGACTGGCTACTCTACATTGCCCATAGGCGTGTGTGTGAGTGTATGTGAATGTTTGACTGTCTCTGTGTTGCCCTGTGACGGGCCGACCTCCCGTCCAGAGTAAACCGTAGTCAGTTAGGATTGGCTTCAGCTTCTCCGCAACCAAAAATTGTTTTGGATAATGTGTTTATTGTGTGCTGCTAGTGCATAATTTAAATTTTATCAGATTTGTTTTCATATACTGGTCCAGAGTTTTTGTTTAAAACGAGACACAATAACCAGCTTGTGTTCCCATGTTTGATATAAATCTGTATTCTTTTTCTCTCCTCCTCCTTTAGGGTATTTTGCCCCGGGGTAAGAGTCCCAACCCTTTGCGGGATCGTAATGCAAGCGTGAACTCCCTGGTGCAGGCAGAGCTAGCGTCTCTCCCTTTCTCCTCCTTCCTGGACGTGGATCCTGGATTCGTCCACTCAGATGGCTCCATCTCTCACCAGGACCTATATGACTATCTCCACCTCACACCACAGGCCTATCAGAGAGTGTGCCACCCTTTACATGCACGTGTTAAAGCCCTGCTAGAGGCTCACGCACCCTGAACCCAGACAACCCGGGGGTCTGCCTCGGTCTCTGTTAGAGACTTATGTCCTACGAACAGCAATAGAAACACATATACATACATATACACACTAAGTCTTGTCTTATACTCAACATGTGCTATTAGTATAGAATAGTACAATTGAACATATACACTTCTGTGGGACCATGCTTTCATTTATTCATTACATCACAGTTCCTTAATTTATGGGTTGTAATACCAAGAGGAACTTGTCACTGTTCCAGTGCATTGCATTGGTATTTCTGTGCCATTTATCTTGTGTCTTTTGAAATATATGAATATGAAACAGTTTTGTGGGAAAGAACATTAGCATAAATGTCAGATTTAGTGGATTCTGGCCAAATACCAGTGGCTGCTGGGTAACTACTTCCAAAGAAATTAAGTATAGCATTTGCATTCAGGACAGTAAGGTTTCCTAACCTGTCTTATAAAAGAGACAACAGTAGTGATGTGTCCCTGTTCAGAACTGTTTATTAACGTCAGAAATGTCCCACAAGTTCGTGCTTGTATTCTTATATGCGCAATTACAACATGTTTAAACCACAGGGACCAACTCAACACAAAATTGCTATTGTCTCTGGTAATTAAAGGAATAGTTTGCCAGAGAACGTTGCTGGGCGAAGTTTTTGCCCGCCTGTTGACCTTTGATCTCTTGACATTGGCAGACTCCTCCTTCACGCTGGTCCCTCACTGTTCGTGACGATCGTAGCATTAAGACTACAAACGATGCCCCTCATAATGGGTTGATCTGGACTTGGTTGGAACACTGCCTGCTTAGTCCAGATCACCCAACATGCATTAATGCAGCCATATTTAATGGCAGTTGTTTAAGCGTAAAAGTTTTCTTCTTATTGTTTTATGTAAAATATTGATGTAAGTTCATAAGTAAGGAAGGCACTCGCTTGTTTTGATTGTTGAAAGCGATTGTTGTAAATATCGTCTTTTCCACAAATCATAGTATAAACGTTTCAGTGCAATATCGGGACCAACTCCAGACATGGAGAGCAGCATCATCCTAGTTCACTCACTTGCTTACTCTTCCTTATAAACCTATACGCTGATAAACATCCTGAACTGCCAAAATGGCTTATCAGAGATGCATAGTAGACTGTAACTAAGACTGGAAAAATATTATCCTGCGATATTTGTCATAGTATAACAAAAATGAATTGGATGATACGCGATGGTTCGTCCATGATAATGCATTTGTTTGCTAATGTAAAAACCTTGAAGCATCCCATAGAACATCTGTGATTGGTCAGAAAGCTGTGGACCTGTAGAAACCGTTTTGGGGTTGACTGGTCTATAATGTGTGCTAATGCTACAAACTGTTGTCACTATTAAAGACTGCATGTGACAAAATTGTCAGTGGTTTTGAGGCTGGACAGTGTTACATAATAGGCCCGAAGTTTACATGTTGTTGAGGTGAATGTGGGAGTTGGGTGTATTACTGAGGGCTTAAAACCACAATATTAAAACAGTTTTGTGGTTAAATGGTGGATTAAAATGATGAAATAATCCCATGCAGTGTGTTTTTTAAAGAACAAGTATTTTGGTGATTTTTATTCAGGACATTTATGATGAATGCATTAGGAGCAATGTGCACATCACCTAACGAGCAAGCCAAAGGCAATCGAGGCAAGGAAAAGCATTGGGAGCAACCAAGGCTCAGAAGGGGTACCCATCTTCTGGTTGACACCGGACAGTAATAACAGACAAAAGTTAAAAAAGAAAATCAATAAATAGTAAAAGTAATAATAGTTCCAGTGTAGAGGTGGGCCTCATTAAGTTACAGTCAGTTGGGTGGAGCATAGTTCTGTCCATGTGTATATCAGCAGGATTGGTCTTTAACAGCATGGTCCAAGCAGCAGTTAAGAATGCTAAATGTTGAGAGAGATTAAGAACGATATGTATTGTGGTCCGAGTGCATGCAGGAGCTCTGGCAAGACTCTATGACAGCACAGCTAAAGGGGAGAGCCAGGAGGTAGCACAGACTCGAGGGCGTCCTGGGACGTAAGGCAACCACTATCAATCGTCTGCAAACCTTAGTGAACACGTCAAATTTGGAGGCAACAGCATGCCAGGTAACCAGAAAACTAAGTCCAAGAACTGTCAGGATCTACCCCTTGTCTAGAACTAACTAAAAGATTAACAAATCTGTTTTCAGTCTGGACTTAAATATAGAGACTGTGTCTGCAGGGTTCATACGGGTGCTTGAAATCCTTGAAAATGTCGGAATTTTAATGGTTTGAAATGTGTGCGTGATGCCAGACCAGTATGCCAGGGAGTTTGCCGTTTTAATGAGTGTTGGCTGTAAAATGACAAATACAAACCATGGCTAAAATGTGGATCGAATTCACATGTAGCCTGCTGCAAAGTATGCAAAAAAGGATATTGGAACTTTTCACCATCGCTCTTGAGTCATATGGATTCTTGCAACCTAAGATAGCCCTACATGTTAATTATTCTTAGTTTATGTTAACCGCTAGTTACACACTATATGTAAACCAGCACTTCTAATTCCCGCATTAGCCTAGCGCATAGTTAGCAAAGTTTCAGTGGTTGCATACAATAGCACACTTGTTGCTGACTAAAGACAAAAAGACATTTATATTTTCTTTTGTTGGTTTCTTTGGTAACTGAGGTTTGATTTAATACCTTTCATAACATCCTAATGTAACGCTTGGGCTATGCCTTTACAATTTTGAATATGTGTGAATTTGTATCACATAATTTACAACTGCTTTATGGTATTGGTACGCACTCTGTGTTGGAGTCCCGAACAATATTTGGTAGACTATTTAATAACTGCAGGGTGTAGGCATGGTGGATCACAAGGGAGCAAAAGATCGCTTAGATACTGTACTATGGTGCAAGACTAATCAGTGCTTTATAGGTTAATAACAGGATTCTGTATTCAAGTTTATAGTCCAGTTGTAATCAGGTGTTTAAGCCAGACACATTAAATCGAGCACATTGTGGAATCTCCTTAGAGCAGGGGTCACCAACCTTTTAGAAACTAAAAGCTACTTCACAGGTACTGAACCATACGAAAAGCTACCAGTTTTATACACTCTTCTTAAATAACACATTTGCTCAGTTTACCTTTAGTTATATATTATTAATAATGATTATGATCTATGTGAGGACACTGATCATGTCACACAGTTTTTTTCACATTAGTAAAAAAGAACTCTTCCTCCCATACACTGTGAAAATTATACATTTTCTTTTTTTTCTGCCATGTTGTTCTGATAAGAAGATTGAGTTCCTCATTTTCACTGCGCCATTGAGTTTACTCCCCACCAATGTTTTGTCATGTGCACAATATGTTTTAAAGGCTTTTTTATATTGTCATTTTTAAATCTATATAAATGCAAATGTGATGAAAGTAAAATAGCAACAGGATCAAATTTTATTTTAAGTGCTACTCATTGGTAAGTTCTTTTTAACAGGTCCTGGGGACACCCTGGTGCACCATGTTGGTGATCCCTGCCTTATATAGTAGAATGAGTCATTGATAAGCCACCTTAGCCACAAGACACAATTTTTCACCCCGCTAGCTGTTATGTTTATGTGTTTTTTCTTGAATATGTTCAACACATTGAAATTTGTGGAATTGAGTTCTCCTGAAGAGGATGTGAACTTAAGTATACGTGGAATTTCCCAGGTTGTATGCCATATCAAGCCACACCATTCTAGGGGTTGTGTTCTTTATAGGAATTCTAACTAAACGTAACCTGAGCTGTAGATCAACTGGAGTGTTCGGGGTATCATTAATCACTGCTTGACATTTACGTGGTAAATGATGGAATTTTCCACCCCTAGTACAGATTGACAAATGTGGCAAATAACCCCAATTCTGTGCTCTGCCATCAAAAGACATGATGGGACGGGCCTGTTCAGACAAAAGGTGTTCTTAACGCTAGAACGAGATGACTGATGTGCCTGAACATCTTCCCTGGCACAAAATAGGGGTGAAATCCTAGCATATCTGTACATCTATAGATGTCAAAAGCAATCAGTAGAACTTTTGTGTTTGGTTACATCGGAAGAGTTGGCCTTGTCATCTGAGAGCAACAACAGTTTGTAGAACTTTTCAGGTTTTCAGACGATTGTGAATGTAGAACACAGTCCAAGGCCTTATTCCCATAATCTCCCCCCGTAGCTTGAATGTAGTGCGTCAGCCAAGATTAATGGCTGTCTAAACAAGTTTTAATGTTTAAAGGTTTAAAGGCTTCTTTAGTTTTGAAGCAATCATGCTATGCAAGTGCATCAATCAGCCATCACATTAAGACCACTGCCAGGTGAACTAAGTAACATTGACTCAGTCATTTCATTACAATGGCACGTTCAGGTGGTGGGAACATAAGTTGATTTGTTGGAAGCAGGAACTACAGGATCTCAGACGACTTTGAAGGCAGGTCTAATGGAGTGTTCCAGGTGCGCAGTAGTCAGGTGGTTTTAATGTTATGGCTGATCAATGTATATATCAGAATAATGCACAGCTTAAATTTTGGTCTTCATTTTAAAAGTAAGATATTTTTAAGCATGGTGATTTTGTTACAAGCAACACATGGTAGGGAGTATGGACTTTACTCATTATGTAGGGATCACTGACCTGTAAGAATTCATCCATTTTGGCACGGTGACTTAAACTGCTTCAACCACAGCAGCCATGGTAGTGTGTAATCAAAGGTGACAAGAGCATATGATGAAAATGTATTGTGATTTTCCAACCTATTGGCAAAAGCAACAACCATCTTTGATTCAGTGCCTACTAAAGATGTAACAATTCATTGATTTGTAACAATGCATCGACCAATATATTGCATCTGGCATCTGTTTTTTACTGAGAATCTGCTTTTGCTTTTAAATTGGACCTTTAACAATAAAATCATAATTAGTTTGCATGCATGAGCTGATTGTAATGTAAGGGATTGTGTGAAATTTCTTAATATTTCAATACCACATACCCCAGTATTGAATTGAACTGCATTGATGCAAATTTTAAGGTAGTGAAACTTATCAAATGGCTGGCTAAAATAATCAACAAAGAATCTAATAGCGAGAACACGTGATTATACCCGTAGTTCCTACAGATTATATTTTCAAAAAAACATTTGTGTCATTTTCGTCAATAAAATTATAAGCCATACCAGCCGCACAGCCCTCACATGCTTAGAGAGCAAGACACGTATGTTACAATGCGGGTTGTTCACTACAGTTCAGCATTGTCGAACCAAATAGATGGTCTTAAAAGCTCCTTATACTCAGACTGGCACCCAACTTGGTGGTGAATTTCCTTACAGACAGACCCCAGTCAACCAGAGTAGGCAGCTACACATACAGCACAAGAACTGTAAGCACAGGGACTCCTCAGGGCTGTGTGATGAGCCCCCTACTCTTCACAATCTTCATGTATGAGTGTGCAGCTTAAAACAGTATCATTAACCTTGCTGATGACATGACAGTCATTTCAATTAATCAGTGGAGGAGATGAGACAGCATGTAGGAGGAAGGTGGCAGAGAGGCTGGCCAGGTGTCATGACAAGAAGGACATGATTGTTGTTTCAAGAAGGAAATGGGAGCTACATGCACCACTGTACAGTACATAGGTAAGACAGATGTAGAGGATGAAGTCCTTCAAATTCCTCTGCATTTATTTATTTATTTATTTATTATATATCTATTTGCAGTGTGAAGGAGTGCATTTCTTTTGAAAAGAACAGATATCTAAGAATCACCTCAAGACTCAATTGTTCCATCACTACCTCAGCATCTAAGTCTAACAAAAAAGTCTACTTTGACTTTGCCTTTGAACAGATCAGTCTAGATAATTTTTTTCCCACTTGCAAAAATTTTATTTAAAGTATTGTAATTACGTCTTTTATTGATGTTTAACAACCTGTACACCTTTTTAGTATTCTTTGAAAATTCAGTAATCATAATTATAGCTCATGTAAGATCTTCTAACTACATCTAATGAACTGTACTTATTTGAAGCACTTAACGACAGAGAAGAATGTTCTGGACTCTTAGAATTACATTAGACCAGTGGTTCTTAACCTTGTTGGAGGAACCGAACCCCACCAGTTTCATATGCGCATTCACCGAACCCCTCTTAAATTATGATTTTTTTTTTTTCAAATTCAAGACGATATGTTTTTACTGGTGCACAAAATGAGCCGTGCATGAACATCACCTTGTTCAAAGA
>JBBIGC010058550.1:0-11120 GCA_037576955.1 Lepidarchus adonis | reverse complement strand
ATAGATAGATAGATAGATAGATAGATAGATAGATAGATAGATAGATAGATAGATAGATAGATAGAGATAGAGAGATAAGATAGATAGATCGATAGATAGATCGATAGATAGATAGATCGATAGATAGATCGATAGATAGATAGATAGATAGATAGATAGATAGATAGAGAGAGAGAGAGAGAGAGAAGAGCAGGATGGTCAATCAACAGGAAGCATCTAAGAGACATTAGTCTTAGGTTTGAACACATATGCCACCGCAGGTTGGCACATGGCTACAATGACTGGGGCAGTTGCCTCACAGTACCTGGGTTCAGTCCTCGGGTCGGGCCTTTCTGTGTTGAGTGGGTTTGTGATTGGTCGTCAGTCTCCATATTGCCCTGTGATGGGTTGCCCTGTCCAGAGATAACCCTGCCTTATGCCCTTTTTCAGCTGGCATAGTCTCCAGCTTCCCCATGATCAGAACCAAATACAGTGGGTCCTTAAATTACGATGTTCTCAACTTACGACATAGCCCCAAACCACATTTTTATGGTGTGAAAGTGAAAGTGAAAGTAAATATAATAAAACTCTCAGAAAAGGGCTAAACAGAGCCTCAGGTGGCGAGTGTCTCCCTCTATGGGAATAACAGAGGAACGGTCCGCTGTGTAAAGACGCAAAAATTCAACTTACGCTCAACAATGCTAAGGAACGAACCCCCATAGTAAGTAGTTGAATGAATGAGTGTGTGAATGAATGAATCTCACACAAGTCAAACATATGCCTGCAGTCAGTTTAAAACACCAAGAAATGCTGTTGTACCCGATCCTAGTCAAATTGTTGCCGTCACTACAATGAAGAACTGATAAAAGGTAGTGTGTCATCAACAAACCCAACAACCCCATGTTTCCTAAAGTTTCGAACTGACCAATTAGAGCCAAGGATGTTTCTGGTTCCAGCTGAGATGCGACCAAAGTACCTAAACTCATTACTTAGTGAAAGTACAGACACCACTAGTCAAATGTTAAGCTAATGCACGTTAATCACAGTCAAATGTCACTTTAGTAAAGTAATGAAGTATGTGCTTCCAAAAATACTTTAGTATTAAAAGTACATATTTCACTACATTGTTGATTTATTGCTACAACAGTTAAAATACCTAAAACATTAAGAGTTGAGTAGCAGTGTTGGAGTAGCTCCATTTTACTTAGTAGACGAGTCTAGCAGCTGACTGGACACGTGATTTCACTGACCAAACTGTACACAGTAACAATAATATTACTTATTGTTCATGTAAAAGCTTATACAACTTCCAATTATAGTTAATAAAACATTTACATACCTCAATATGCTTCCGTAGATTAGACAGCAAGTTTTTATTAATGCTATGATATAATTTGATTTAAATAAACAAGGCACACACTTAAAAGAATATAATTTTTTTTATAATTTCTAAAAATGTAAATATGGGCATGGATGCTGGCGTTGCAGTGTTACAGTGAACGGATGTGATGTAACACTACTGGTGATTTCTGATAGGCTGTCATCTGATAAAAAACCAATCAGATGAAAACAGAACTGAAGGTAATGAATAAGGAGAATGTAGTGAAGTGAAAAATACGTCTTTTTACGGTTTTGTCTTTCAAAAAAAAGGTAATTCAAGTACAGATACTCAAATACTGTACTTAAGTACAGCCCTCAAGTAAATGTACTTCATTACTGTCCATTATTTATGGTCAAAAAAGCAGGGAAGCAGTCCCTTCTTTTGGTGGAAGTGTAATACCTGCGAGAAGGCGCTGACCCCTTTGTCCGTGCGGCCACAGCGGTGGTAGTTCGAGCTCTGTCTGTCCTGGATCAGTCTGGTCTTCAAGAGGGCCTCAAACAGTCTCGCCTCCACCGTGTTCTCCGTGTTCTCCTGCACAGCAAAGCCTTGGTAGTTCCACCCCAAGTAAGCCAAGCGCAGTGCCACATGCCGCCTGGGGTGCACGGAGAAGTCGAATGCCCGCTCTGCTTTTTTCCCTTTCTTCTTGCCCCGTATGTTCTCCTGACTCTTTATTTCGCCAGGGACGAGATCAGACGCTGTGGTGCTCTCCTCATCACTCTTTTCTTTCAGCTGAGTCTTCAGCTTCTCCACTTCTTCCTCCAGAGCCTTCACCCGGGCCAGCAATGCATGATCTGATACGCTCATCCCCAAGAACTTCAGCTGGAGCAGGTTCTCCTATGACCAATCACTGTGGGTACAGATCTAGAAGGAGGATCATGATCATTACACAGGGGTCAGAATGGGTTTATATTCTGCACTGAATGGTATTTAATGCCTTGAACACTGGTGTACTACAGTAAAGACTATATGTTTAATGCTTTTACACTTAAACCAAATAAAGCAGAACTTTCCTACTTTTCATAAACATTCATGGATTGGGATAACAAGGATGATCTTCTTACACTGGTCTACCACCCTATGCAGCTCAAAATATACAATTTTAGACACTATTTCCTCGTGTGCATATGGTCTTTATTAAAGCTTTACAGGGTCAAACCACACTGGTATCACTGCTTCCACCATAGTCCCGAGTCATGGACGTGATTACTGCCCGCTAACAACACACTCACGCTGCTACTTTACCCTTTCGCAGCCTTTCAACTTCCTTATCTTAATCTGCACAAAAGCTAAACTAACAATTCACCCCTACCTGTGAAATTAAAACGCAACGGAACAGAAAATACAAAAACACATTGTCTTCTACACAAAACCCCGGTGAAAATGACGTCACGCGCATTATCAAAATAAAAGTCCCCCGTATATTTCATGGCTGCATCCTAAACAATACGCTGGTACACTTTACACTCTACACTTCGGAATGCACTACTATTTTTACAGTCATAGTATGCAGTTTGGAACGCATATTATATATATCGTTTTTGGGGGGATATATGGAACTATTATAAATTATGATTTTAAAAATAAAGAACAAATTGTAATTAAATCAGCACTTCTCCTCTGTGTGCCACCACTTACAAACTGTGCTTCTCACCACCTGAACAAAAATGTTCCATGGATTGAACAGTATCATAGCTTTGATACATGATGAGGTCCACAGTGAATAAAGCGAATAAAACATCTGCAACAATGCACAAAAACGTCATTCTCTGCTAAAACAATGTGTCCTATGATGAAGTGGTCTACTAGTTGAACGTAAAAGTATATTACTGTACATAAGAAAGTGTGGAGGAGAGTGTGTGAGCATGTGTGAGGGTACAGGAGCCCCCTGCGACCACCCGAGGGCCCTCATGAGCTCAGGAAATGTCCCACTAGAGCCTGAGAAGATGTTCTGAAAGGGTTTTCATACAGAATGTCATACTGAAATGTAATATTATGTGTAACTGATTGACTGGCAAATACTATTGGATTAATCAGTTCCTGCTGTCTCTGTTAGAACTGGTGTCTCTTAGTGTTTTTAAGCTTTTAAGTAGTCACAGAGTTTGATTTTTATTGTGACCCAATGTTTGTTTTAGTGTTTTAGTTGTTTTGGGTTTTTTTTAACTTGTTCTTAGGACTTTGTGTTTGATTTTTATTATGTTTTTAGTGTTTTAATTTTACTTGTTTTATTTGTTCTTAGGGCTTTGTTTTTGATTTTTATTGTGTTTTTAGTGTTTTAATTTGACTTGTTTTATTTGTTCTTAGGGCTTTGTTTTTTATTTTTATTGTGTTTTTAGTGTTTTAATTTTACTTGTTTTATTTGTTCTTAGGGCTTTGTTTTTGATTTTTATTGTGTTTTTAGTGTTTTAATTTTACTTGTTTTATTTGTTCTAAGGGCTTTGTTTTTTATTTTTATTGTGTTTTTAGTGTTTTAATTTTACTTGTTTTATTTGTTCTTAGGGCTTTGTGTTTTCTTTAAAATTTTCATGTGTACACCACTTTGGACAACTAAGTTGTTGTTTTTTTTAAGTTCTATTTAAATAAAATAGAATACAATAGAATAGAATAGAATTGAATTGAATTTAATTGAATCCCTGACGTGAATGCCCAGGAACTTGCTGGAGAATTGAAAGTCAATTCTTCTGAGATGTTTGATGTATATAATCCTGGTAGGTCCCTTAGATCTGCAGGCTCAAGCCAGCTGCTAGTGAAAAGAACTGAAACCAAACATGGTGAAAAAAATTTTGCCACTATGCTGCCAAATGTTGGACTTACCATTAATATAAAACTGTAGCAAGTTTTAAACGGATGCTAAAAACTGCACTTTTCTCCACTGCTTTTCCCTCACGTTAATGTTGACTTGACATAAGAAAACAGTTTTTCTTTTATGCTTACTTCTTCATTTATATACTTTAATTCAATTCTTTATACTGGTTTGTCTGCTGTTTATCCTTGTAAAGCACATTGACTCCTCCATGTATGATGACATCATTGTTCTTTTGTTCTTAATGAGACCTGCTAGTGTCATGTCATCTGTCTTTGCTGACCCATCCTGGGTCATCAGTGTAAAGAGCAAAGGGCTGAGTACACAGCCCTGTGGTGTTCCTGTGCTCAGTGTGAAGGATGTGTTGGTGTCCATGCAGACTGAGGCCTCTCCATGAAGAAGTTAAATCACCCAAAACACAGTTTTATGTTAATCTTTTAGCTCCAGTGCAAAACGAATGAGTCAAACTTTAGAAACCAAACGTATGTTGGCCGACTGCATTTTGCGTAATGAGGAACCTTGTTTGGTAGATTTCAACAACACTAATACGGTATTAACATCTGGGGTCTGATTTCTCTGACCCCTTAGCTGTTATGACATGGATATAGTTTATAGACTATAAACTGCTAACTGTAGCAGTAAAACAGCAGCTTGAACCGTGCAATAAAAAGGGCTTCAATCGTATGCAAACAGCCTTTGTCAAATTTAAGTCAAATCAAGTTTACAATACAATAGTAAACATTTAAACGCACAGTTACTGCTTATGTAATAAATTCTTTAAAAAAAAAAAACATAAAATATAGCATGTGCAAAATTAAATCCTTATTTTATATTTTATGCTATTTTTCTTCATATTTCATTCCAGCAAAATAGAAATAACTTTTAAATAAATTGCCAGTTCTTTCACTACAACAATATAAACAGAAATAGCAGTTAGACACAATAATATTTGAGTCCTAATGCATTTTTGTAGCTAGAATAACGCACCAAATCATAAGGTAAAGGCCACATTTGAGATTATAGCATGATGCTAAAAACAAAGAGCACAGCACAATATAATAGCATGATAAGCTATCATCATACCAACCCCCATTGGCAAATAGTACAGTAACACACCAACTGTGGGGTTTTTTTTTCAATTCAGTGTAAATACTGAACAGTAACTGTATTGTATTTAATTCACTACATCTAACCAGCTGACTCGTTTCTTGACTTCCACCTACAGTAGCACTTCCTGAAAGTTAGCTAGCCGCAACATTTCAGTGAAAACATGTCACAACAACAGGTTTAGACATTTCCCTCTATTGCCACAAAAGAAAGGGCAGTGGCAGACTGAAGGAGAAGCTCCCTTCAATATCATGAACAATACTAGACAAAATGAAGCAGGTCTGGTGAGTATTAGAGGACTGACTCTGAGCACTACGTGTTGTTACCACAGAGGAATCATTCAGAGGAAAACACAAGTTGGAATTTCAATAGGAAGTCTGAGATACAGGAACACAAGAAGAATGTCATGTATAAATGGAAGAAAATAACACCATCTTAGCAGGTATACACACACTTAAATAAAGCAAAAAGAGCCAAACTAGAGCACGACTGAGAGCATCCTCAGGTCCAAGAAACATCCCACTGTTTTTCATTTTTACCTGTTTTTCTCCCTCTGTCTCCTTCTCACTACCCACCCTATCATTTTTCATTTCTAAACAATATGTTTAACTATCCACTCATCTGTTTCTTGTCTTGGAGTTGTGACCATCAGGAAAAAAGATTATAAGATGTTATTTGTTTCCTATCTACACTATTCCCAAACTGTTTCCCTCAGATTGGTTCGCATTTGTGAAAAGCTGCTTTGCGGTAATATCTGTAACTGAATGTACAAATAAAACTGCTTTTTTTTGCTTTTGTGCTCATAAGGGGTTTTGCTTATGTGCAAATACATGCAAAGTAAGCTTTCAATGAACCATCCACAGATATGAGCTTGCATAGCAGTTTTACAGAATGATATCTAAAAATTTTTAAACATTTTAAATAACATATAAAAACTATTTATTTTGCAAGTTTGTGAAAATACAGAAATCCACTTGGCTTAGACAAATTCAGTGTTGTCACTTTCCAAGAACCTCTGAAGCATAGTTCTATGTGGCAGCTATTATTTGCTCTACAGGTTCCCTTTAAACCAAACAGCCATTGTTCTCTAAATCCCACTCAACCTTAGATACAAAAGAATGTATTTGTATTTGTGGGCGACACATAGACAAGCCAATTGCAGATGAGTGTACGAACTGGGAATAAAACCTGGTCTGAGGTTTTGGAAGACAGTTGCTTTACTCTATGCTAAAATGAAATGTATACAGTCGTGTGAAAAAGTTAGGACACCCCACTGAATGTTCCGTTTTTTATTAAAAATTTCACATTTTGGTGTCTAATCTTGTTGGAACAGAAAATTATTTAATTGCAGGTAAACAACAAAAAATAACCTTGATTTATTCATTTAACAAAAGATATAAATATAAATGTGTTTTCTAACTGAGGAAAAAGTTAGAAAGTCAGCTTTGGCTGAAATAACCACAGTGAGACACTTAGCCATTAACCAGTCTGTGACATTGGTCTGAAGAAACTCCACAATGCAGAATTCTCTAAGTAGATGTGTGAGGGGCTTGAGTCACCCAACAGCACCTCAATAGGTCTGGGCTTTGACTCGGCCACTCCAGGACTCCATTTGTGGGTGGATTTACTGGCATGTTTTGGGTCATTGTTGTGTCGCTTCATCTGTAATGTTCCTCCAGCACCCTCTGATACATGGTAGAATCCATGGTGGTTTCTACGATGGTGAGCTGGCCAGGTCCTGCTGCAGCAAACCATGACACTTCCTCCGCCATGCTTCACAGGTTCTTTTCCTGGAATGCTTTACACCAGACATGTCTTCTGTTCTAATGTCCACATAACTCAATTTTAGACTCATCTACCCAAAGAACATTATTCCAGAAGTCCTAGTCTTTGTCTACATTCTCTCTGGACAACTTCAGTCTGCCCTCATTGCACAAATCCCATACAAGTTAAAGCTATGCAATCTCTTTCACAATAAATATTTTCACAGTTTATAAAGCCTAATGAAAAAGCACTGGGTTCAACGTTACAGGGCACAGATATTTACACACAGGATAAAGATTACATAGGTCTTTGTGTAGGCCTGCTAAAGCTAGTTTATATTGTGGTTTATTTAATTTGGTTTGTAAATATATTTTAAATGTCCAAATGTATTAATTTTCACCATGGAAATCACAAAAAACTTCCTTTTCTACATGCACAAAATGGTGTTTAAAAAAAAAAATCTTTGGTGTAACCTGGTGTTAGACTGAAAGGACAATGACTGGAATCACGCTAACCCGACTTCAGAGAGGCAAAGCTGGATAGAGCTTGAAACATGTAGCCCAAAGACTTCAGTGTAGGTTTCACAACACGTAATACGTGACATTGCATCACAGACACAAAATCATAGAGACGATGTGTGAATCTGCACTTTGGTGATGCTATTGTTCTTTATTTTTTAAAGAGTGAAAAGGCTTAGACCTCTAACCAATCTATAGTAGCTTCCTCTGGTAGCAGCCAATAAAAATATTGCGTGCTCAACAATGTACTTTCAGGAAAAGTGGCTTTTTGAAAGTAGCAGTATATGTGCATTTTACATAGTTTTGTGTATCACCTACACATTTGTATTAAACTGGATGTTTTCTGTATTATACAGCACTGCAGGATAAAATTCATATATTTCAGAATGTTCTTCTGTTGTTTTACTGTGTTTTCATTCATCTGGGTTTACTTGATAAAAAACAAAAACACCTAAAGTAATTGCTCCTAACTGTTCAAAGAATTTGCTGCAGCTTAGGGACTGTTAGTATCGCTCTTGTTCTCTACAACAAAAAACTGTGTGTGTGTGTGTGTCTGTGGACTAAACTCTGTGGGAACAGGATGCTGGATAATTATCTGAAATAGCTGTTAGCAGTCAACACATCACACCCCGATTCCTGCTTCATTTCCCAAGAACTCCTTAGAAGTGTGTGATTGTGTGTGTGTGTGTGTGTGTGTGTGTTTAGTTCTTTGAGGGGACAACATACCAATGTTGATAGGGATTAGTACACATTTAACTACATAAGAACATTGGCTTGTCACCATTATATCCTTTATACGCAACAGATTTAGAGGAAAATCAATGCTAATGCTAACTGTGAGAATCAAAAATGTTCGAAACTAGATACCAGATAACTTTCCCCTCAAAACTCACCGGACGTGAATGAGGTTACGTACACTGTACAATACCATAAGACTGTGGACACCTGAGCATTCCATCCATTAGGCCTAGCTCCTGATCTATAATCCAATTCGTCCCAAAAGGTTTCAGTTGTGTTCAGTTTCGTAAAACCACTGTAGTCCCTTCATAACAACCTCATTCCAGCCTGTGTTTATAGGCTGCACATTGTGCATAATCAATCATGGAACAGGAAAAGGCATTTATCATAAAAACTGACTGTTTGCTACACTGGAACTGAAACACTGATGACCAGCCCCAAGACCATTATTCCCCCTCATCCAAACTTCGCTGTTAATACAATTCCATTAGGTAGTTTTCTCCAAGCAAATGCCAAACCCTAATTTTCCCATCAAAGTGCTTGATAGTGAAACATGTCAATGTTAATTAGTATATTTTAATGCAGTAAAAAAAAACAGAAGAAATTGTGCAACTTCAGTTGTTTATGTTCATACATTCATTGTCCAAACTGCTTATCCATTTCAGGTCAAGGGAAGCTGAAGCCAATTCCAACTGACTATGGGCACAAGGCTGGGTAACCCATGTGCAGGAGTCCAACCTTCTTGAAGCCAGGCCAGGGACTGAACCCAGGACCTTCTTGCTGTGATGCAACAAAGTTAACAACTGGCTAATCACCGCTACAGCTAGTGTTGCCCCACTGGTCTAATTTTGTAACTGTTCAGCTCCACAACCAACCTACAACATCATATGATTAATGTTTTATGATAAATATCAATGTCACAGATTTATTACACCAATAACTTTCCATAAAATGAAATATGGTGTTTATATATATATATACACACACACACACACACACACACACCACTCATGCTGGACATCATGGGTTTCTGATGTTCTTTATACTGTACTGCATGAGGTTCAGACTGGTTCATCCACATTCTTCTACCAGACCAATGGCCTTGGTTTCTCGACCTATAAGAGCAGAGGGTGTGTTTGAGGAACTCTCTCTCTCTCTCTCTCTCTCTCTCTCTCTCTCTCTCTCTCTGTCATTGACAGTGAATATCAGTTTCCTGCCATGGGGTATAAGCAGTGTGAGAAATATGTGGCCACATCAGTGAGAGCTTGGGTCAGAAACATCTAGCGTGGAAATGAATTCAGCTTAAAGAGGAAACTCAAAAGAGACCAGGGAGAACATTCAGCCGGCAAAACCCTACAATGGCTTTTTATTCCCTGCTTTTTTAGCCTGTAGCACATCGAACAGACTCTGGTCAAGGATGGCATCTGATGGAGGTGGTCAGAAGAAGACTTATGTGTCCACAATTAACCTGGCGCTGAAGCCTTCAGTGGGACAACACACTGCATCAGACACGGGGAGGAAGCCTGAGAGTGGGACACTAACAATTACACCAAAGAAGGACAAAGGTAAAGGTCAGATAACACAAAACAAAATGTGTGTGAATAGGAGCTTCAGTTTGTTTTTTGGTCAGAATTGTTAAGTTCTACACCCTAATTTCGAATGGGAAATAGTTAACTGCAAAGAAATGTATCAATTTCACCATTTCCTTTACCACAGTGGGGATGGGAACCAGGGGTCACAATGTCTATTTATAGCTATTTTATTTAAATTTTAATACAGTCAGTGATATATCATGCTGGTATTGCTGACAGTTTTAAATGTGAATAATGAGAAACTATTTTCGCTTATGTTTAGTGCCATTAAACTCTTTAGACATCTTTCCACACCACCACAATGAACATCAAACATCAAAATCGCCTTTTTATGTTAACGATTGACGTTTTCTTTACATTTGAGGTGATAGGAACCAGGGGTTGCAATGTCTCCAACACAGAAACAGCCATTTTATCCACTACGCAAAATAATTTGAGAAACTACAAATGTCCTTTATGTTTTATGCTTAATGTTGATAATAATAAAATAGTAGTAAATTGGAATAAGAAAAGTTTTCATTGGGGATTTTATATGTACGTCAGCCATGAATGAAAAAAATATACATTTTAGCCTAAAAGCTTCTCCCAGAACAATCAATCATATCACCAAAATCACATACATCTGGCAGCGTATGTGTAACATTTAATAGGTTTCTGTGGGGTGATGCTTTGGATGTCTGGTTCCTATCACCACTGAACGATTCTGACTCTGCACGTTTCTCAAGAACAACTTTGAATGAACTGCATCTAAATCTTGAATTTTGCCAAAAAGTGGACAAATAAGTATAATTCCTCTAAAAATCACCCAACTTACTTTAAAATTACATTTGGAAACATCTGTTTATAACTGCAGGCATATTTGCATGCTACTTTCATATATGTATTGGAACCTATTGTCCCATAGCCTAAGACTTTACAATGATCAGCACTGCAAACGTAGAGAACCTTCACCATGGGCCCATTATACATAAGGGATTATACATAAGTGTACAGAGTCATTAAAGACAGCAGGCAAGACAAAGAAAATAAATACATGGTCAATAATATGTCCACATTATTGACTAAGGAGTGTAAAATAATTTTACCAAAAATATTTTACATTATGCATATAGATGTCATAGCATAACATAAGTTTCTCAAGAATCTATAGAGCAGAAACCATTAGAGCAGAAAACCGAAGCTTCTCAGCTAGCTTAGTGCTAGCTATTGCTGAATGCTACGAAAGGTTAGCATTGTTGTTA
>JBBIGC010058531.1:0-11120 GCA_037576955.1 Lepidarchus adonis | reverse complement strand
ATATATATATTTTACATTATTTATTTTATGTAAGGCTCAGCAATACCTATATATAATAGGTAAGTTTATATAAAAACAAACATTTATGTGACAGTGACTTGTTGGCACATTTGCGTGGAACCATCTAATGAGCAGATCAAATCCATTGTTCAAAGGCATTATGTGGTTAGTGTCATAAATTGCTTAAGAATACTGAATGTTGTATCTTCATTTTTTTGTTTGTTGCTCATTTTCCTTAGGGACAATAAAGTTTTTCTGATTCTGATTCTGATTACCAAGTTTAAATTTTTTTAACACTGCCTCCGATTTTTGTCCATTTGAATAAATCAGCCTATTCAGCCTATAGCAGATTAGAGAGGAGCTGAGTCTTAAAGTACGTGTAGTAAGTGTAGTGACCACAAGTGTACAGTGATAAAAGCGATGTTGTCAGAATTAACTAGAGAGTGTACAGTACCATGATGATTCTGCAGCTAAACTGCATTAAATACAGTTTTCAGTCCATGTTGTGCAGCTCTAGTGCCTACGATGATCTCACTCACCTGGCCACACACACACACACACACACACACACACACACACACACACACACACACACACACACACACACACACACACACAAATAGGCCAGTGTGCTTTACAGCCGTTTGGCATGGTCATGTGAAGGCAGCACTGAAGACATTGACTCTTAATGGGACAGAATCACTGTCCTCCTGCTCTTTGAAGTGATAACCACATGCATCTGGGCTCCTCAGCTAAATGAAGCAGCTTCGGCTCGTTTCCCTGCTCTTTGGGTCTCGCTCTGGGATCCTCTGATGGTTTAGCGATGGCGTAAATAGACGCACTGGCCTCTAACCTCACAGATGAATCACAGGCTGACTTTTGATTCAGTGGAAGCCTTGTGCCCACATTGCTAGATTACTGCTAACGTCCTCTTGTGTGTTGGCGTGTGTGTTGATTAGCCATAATGAGCCGCTGTGTATTTGCCATGGTTGTCACCACGATGGCGGGTTGGGTTGTGTATCTGGAGCAGGATGGGGTGCGCTGGGAAACGGTGGGACCCCGTTGCGTTTGGCAGAATGCTGATGAATTCCAGTAGAGCAGATTCAGGTCACTTCCCAATCAGCCACAACATTAAAACCACTGACAGGTTAACATTGATTAGTGGCATAATGGGGTATATTAGGCAATTCTTGAAGCTGAAGTGCAGGAAGCACAAATGTAACGATCTGGGCTTTATTGTCATGGCTAGAGCATCTCCAGAGCAGCAGGTCTTCCAAGAGTGGGGAGGGATCAGAACACACCAGCATGAGGGGGGTCCTACTCACTATTAGGCAGGTGGTCTTAATGTTATGGCTGGTCAGTATAAACTGTAAGCTTGGTAAAACTAGTTACAGTATTATGAACTTTATGATTGTAAATAGTTTTATTCTTGTGTAAAATGTGCATAATGCAATCAATTCAACTTTTCATGGTACAGCCAATCAAAATGTAGCTAATGTACCATGTGATGATTTCAATTTCAAACTATCATTGCAAATGAAATGCTGCTTTCAGATTTAGGCATAAATAGGCATTAAAGCTACTTTTCCTGGTGTCCTTCTTGTATTTTAGAATGCCAGCAGTAAATCATGAAGACAGCAGTTTTATATATAGCACATTATCATACACAAAAGTCATTCATTATGCTTTACAGAGATAAAGTGAGCATAAAAAGAAAGGAAGCAATACATTTAGGAATAAAATCTATTATAAAAAGAAAATAAATGTAGGATTTAAATTCAAGATAAAAAGACAGATAATTATATAAATAAATTATTAAATGAAAGATAAAGACAGATTTAAGCACATCTGATTTCCACGGGGAGCTGGTTCCAACTGGGGACTGCATAACGACTAAATGACATTTCACCCAGTTTAGTTACAGCTTGAGGGTCCACTAGCTAGACTACAGCTGACGAAGCACAGCCATTTAAAACTTGTAAAATGTATTTCATGTTTAATTTGAGACCTCACAGACTGACCGCATATGTTGCCGTTTTATAGGGACTCAGAAAATAACAATTTAATAGAGTTTATTAATTATTGTTAATTAATTGATTTATTTTATATATATATATTATTTATCATTATATATATATATATATATATATATATATATTTATTTATTTATTTGTTTTTACAAAATTACAATTACACACAATGCAATCCCTGCCCTAAACCCTGTTTTTTAATGGTGTGAAAGTGAAAGTAAATATAATAAAATGCTCAGAAAAAGGCTAAACAGAGCCTCAGGTGGGTGAGTGTCTCCCTTTGGTGGCCTCAGGGGATTACACACATAGATGTGTAGGTAAGGGGGTTTTGAGTTATGACACACACTGAGGAACAAAACCCAGCCGTCATCCTCCTGTAAAATCAGAAGAAGGTAAACAAAAGAGGAAACAAACCTGATGAATGTATCGCGTAATGAAAATGAACTCCAACTTTAGTAAGTACAGTCATTTCCTCGGGAACTGACTGCTAATGTTTCATCACTAGTGTCTTTTCCGTTCAGAAATGATCTGCTCTAGGCACTTGTGGATTTGTAGAGTGTCTGAAGGTATGTTAATCAGAAGTGAAGATAATCACTTGTGCTTGGATTCTGTCCAGACTATAATGAAACGCCTTCAGAAGAGCAGATGCTCAGTGGAGCGAGTGTAGGCGTAAAAGGCGAATTTGTTTATTTTTTGTCTCCCTCCTTTTCCAAAGCTGTTGGGCTAATGATTACAGGATGGGCTTGTTACAGTGAGTGCATGAGTGTAGGAGTGTATAAGATCTTCCCCTTGTGTCTTCTTCATGTGTGTGCATGTGCCAGAGTTAAAAGGCCTTTAGATGGTGGTGTGTGGTCCTCATGATGCAAATTCTTACATCATCACGGCTGTATGGCAAAAACATGACACATGATAATAATGTGTTGCAATGTGTTTTTTTTTTTTTTTTTTTAAAGCAAAGATGATGTATAATGATGTACTGTACAAAACTATTAATGGAAATAAATAAAAGTAAAATAAATTAATAAAAATAAGCTTCTGGCTTCTAATTAGCTGCTAGTTATGTAGTTATCATACATGTTGTTAAAGTGTTACTGTAACTGGTGTTTTTCCATGCATTCAGTAATTGTTCACTGTTCTAGCTGTTCTAAAAACACACTTGATAAATAAATTATTTATAACAATTTTGATACGATGTCATACTGCCTGTGAAGGATCTCGTCTTGCTTCCAGTCTTGTCACATGTTCCCTTCACGTGTTCACCAATGCATATGGGCTCTTCTGATGAGTTACCTAAGTCCCGCCTTAGCCTCACCCATTGTTATAGTCACCCACTGTATGTCCAGATTTGAGTATTTATTTCCTGTATTTGGTTTTCTCCTGTTCACCTGTTGTTCTCAGTTATGTCTTCCTAAAGAAAACCCCTGTAGTAATTCCTGGTTATGTTTTCTTGTTGATTAATAAATCTTGATCCATCACACCCCCTTACACAACCCCTTATCTAAGATACTTGGCATGCATGTCTGACTCTTATTGAGTATTAATAGAGTAAACATACATAAACAAAAAAAGGTTACACATATTTCATTCAGAGTATGACTTCTGAAGTGCAAGTTCTTCGGGAGAGTGAGTTCTGGAGCGTAGATTCAAGTGATTCAAGATTCAAGAAAGTTTTATTGTCAATACAATGGTATACATAGTTTATTTCACGCAGCATGGAACAGAGCACGGAGCATGAAATTGTCCAAAATCTCTGAAGCAGAGTTCCTTTTACTGAAACTAAGGGGCCAAGAAAAACAACCCCACACCATAATCTCCCCTCCACCAAACTTTACACTTGGCACAATGCAGTCAGACATGTACCGTTCTCCTGGCAGCTGCAAAACCCAGACTCTCCATCAGATTGCCAGACGGAGAAGCGTGATTGGTCAATCCAGAGAACATGTCTCCGCTGCTCTAGAGTCCAGTGTCAGCACTTTACACCACTGCATTCCAGTCTTTGCATTGTACTTGGTGATGTAGGGCTTGGGTGAAGCTGCTTGGCCATGAAAACCCATTTCATGAAGTTCTCTAAGCACTGTTCTTGAGCTGATCTGAAGGTCACATGAAGTATGGAGATCTGTAGCGATTGACTTCACTCCATTTCGCACGGTCAATCACTTCGTGGCTGAGTTGCTGTCATTCCCAATCGCTTCCACTTTGTTATGGCTTGACTGACAGTCGACTGTGGAATATTTAGTATTGAGGAAATTTCATGACTGGACTTGTTGCTCAGGTGGCATCTTATCACGGTACCACACTTGAATTCACTGAGCTCCTGAGAGCGACTCATTCTTTCAATAATGTTTGTAGAAGCATCTGCTGCCTGGGTGATTCTACACCTGTGCCCATGGAAGTGACTGAAACATCTGAATTTCATTATTTCCATGGGTGAGTGAAAAGTTTTGGCAATACAGTGTTTGAGCTCTGGCACTTTGAATCCTTCTGGCCAATGTGAATTAGTCTAGAAACGGTGAGTACTTCTGGAATGTGTAAATGTTGAATGTGAAGGCTTCTGGAGAATGTCAAAATGCATTTGAGAACCTCTGGAGAATGTGAGTGCATGAGCATGTTCCTGCCTGTGGAGCTGTAACAGACACTGATGCCAGAAAGACCCTTGGTCAGCATACAGTGGCCTTCAAAAGCCTGACCTGATCTGAATCTTTTACACTCACAAAATTCAATACTTTCAGCTTTTTAAAATTTGAAATGTGTATACGGATTGGGCCAATGGCTTATCTTTATCATAAAGTAACCAAACAGCAACCAAAATGCAACTTCTAATTTATTTATTTATTTATTTATTCATCTATTTATTTAAAGAAGTTCTTAACAACTTTTTGACAGCTGTAGTAGTTGTCTCTTAGTTGTTTCAGCTGCATGGTTGTCTTTTTCTACAGTAGAATCTAACCTCTAGCTTTAACTAACCCTTGCTGTTCTTCATGTTCTGTGGTGCTGGGTACATTAATGCCACCTTCTCCTGGTAGTACCGCATTATTTAGTACTGACAGATTACCCATGTGACACACGGTCATTTTTTATGTGATATCAATGTCATTGTCCAAATTATGTTTACAACAGTCATCATTTGCCAGCTCAGCAGACGTTACCCTATCCCAATGCATATGAGAAACTTCAGTTTTGAAGACATTCATGTTAACAGACATACGTTCCCCCAGTTTTGGGTAAAATAGCGTAACAGCAGATTTTCAGGCTAAATTCCTCATCCATCCCAAATCCTGATCCAGATCAAACTTGTCCGTCTGAATAGACATTTTCTGCAAATAACTTAATCCATGACTTATGTTATAATTTAAGACATGGCTACTAGAATGAACTTTAATCTCATTATTTTTATCCACTTTTCATTCTTTTTAATCCATTTTCCATATTTCTTTGTTGGAAATCTTAAATGTAAAATTTCCAATTGAGATGTTTCTGTGCATTAGAGTCAGATTAAAAGCTTTATTATTAAAAGTTTGATGCACATATACAGTATGTCCAACATTTGGAGATATTTATAATCACTGTTAACTGGCCCTCTCTTGTTTTCTCTGTTGTGATATCGATATCTCATTGGGTTCTGTCCGTCTCAGTACCATTAGCATTTGGATCTGCATTGTCTCTCCACATCGAGCAGCTGGGTCTCTGCCTTTGAACTGGACTCATGTTGTCCCTTTGAACTTCAAAGCTTCAGTCCAAGCTCTGCACCCTTGGCTTTCTCCACATCGTTTATCCTTTCCATTGGATATGATACAGACTCCTGACAGGTGCTGAAGAGTCTTAGGCACCGCAGAGATTTCTTATCAGGACTGAGATTGGCATCAGAAAATCCATCTTAAAGGTGGATTATAATGTTATTAATTTTTTGTGGTGCTCAAGCTGATAACAATAATTCCGTCACAGCCGTCAGTGGAGGAAGCCTGAAGAAGGGATTTAGGGGTTTAGGAAATGCAGAGGTTTTCTGTACTTGAGTAAGTGGACATTAATAGAAGTTCTACTTACTTATCTTGCTCCAATTAAAATTAAGTTTCACTTTAACAAACCCATAATATCAAGTAGCCGTATATATGTTGCCATGATGATAGAATATTGGTATAACGGGCATTTCGGCATGTATTTGAATTGATTATGTTATGCCCTGTGCTACAGTCACGCTAGAAAGTTTCTGAACCCTTTAAAATTCTCTGAAAAATGTTTTCAACAAAATGAGATTTTTTCTTCAATCTTTCATTGAAGAAATGTTATTAACAAAAGTATTTCAACATCAGAATTTGAAGATTGTAATGAGTGTAGATAAAGCCTGGAGCCAGGATCTCTGTCTTGCTGAGTGTACAAACAATGAAAATCCATCACTACGGTTATCCTTCCAAGGAAATGTCATCCAACAAAAATCTGATTAAGGGAAAATATTTTACGCTGATATCTGCTGGGCTTTAGGCACTGGCAAATAACAGTGTTAATGAGTCCAGAAAATGAGCTATAGGATTACTAAAAGAATGCTATGGAGGATGGAATAGATAAAGACAGACCTAAATGGCCTAAAAACTGTTAAACATGCTGGTGGTAGTATCATGGTATTTGGCTGTTTTGTTGCCATTGTACCAGGACAATCAGTCATCATTTGGAAGGGATGTTATTCTAAATTGTATCTAAATTGATGCTGAATAGAAGGTGGGTATATCAGAAAGACAACAACCCTAAACATGCCTAAGAATCATCACGTCCTGCTTAAAAGCCAAAAATGCTTGCAAAATTACTTCACATTCATTTGTTTAGAAGAAAAGTTTAGTGAAACCACCAGATAATCAGCTACATGTAACATGTACATAATTGTAAAAAAGTGGTTCATTTGAAGGGAATTAAAAATGTTTTGGTACTATTTTGCCTAACAAAACCATTTGCCATTTAATTGCCTAAAAGGCAGTATAGAACTAATTGTTAAACCATTCTACATGGTATCTTAATGATTCTATTAAGCAGAAATTTTGTATCTTTATCAAATTATCCAATTTTTTAAGAAATGAGATGTTTAAAAACATGCATACTTTTGATATCCCTTTTAAATTGACTACTGTTTGATGCATTCTTTCTGGTTCCCTTTTAACCCTTACACATTTAATATTTGAGCTTTCTTTATAGTGTATTGTGATTTGTTTGCCACATTGTCCATTTTTAATTTAGCTGATTTTAGTCATAATATTGTGTATCCATCTATTTACTCAATGTTGGGACATGTCTTATACAGTGATTTTACAAACCTGGTGTTGGGTGCAGTTTGCTTAAATGGATGATATAAATACATGAAAACACAAAAAAACAACATCCCCAAATGATTTGTTGTATTTAAATGTCCTGTTTACTGCAGCAACAAACAGTTTGAAAAGAAACGCAAAGCAAAAATAGAGTAGTGACAATGGTTTCTCATGTAAATGGCAGCCTCTCGTAAACCTTTTCAGCCCTTTGCTACATTACATTACATCCTAGTGTTTAATACAAACTGGAAAAAGCTCAATTTAACAGCAATAAACTTCAAATCCTTCAAAATCAGACTTGTTTGTGCTGAACTACAGTATAATGCCACTGGTGTAGAGCTGTCTAGTTAGATGCTTCTACTTTAGATCAGTAAATACAGTAAAATTCAGCTTATTTTAGAGTTTTATAACATAAATCAGCATTTTCTGTGGCTTATACAATGGGGCGGATTTTATATATATATAATGTATATATATCTCGTTGGGGAAATACAGTACTCTTATCTGGCTTCAGATCATCTTTGCTTTACTCAATGGCTTTTTTCATTGCGATGGAGAGGAGTGATCCGTAGTCAGAACCGTTACCATCACCATTATTAGAAATCTATGTGTGCAGTCAGTGTCTCTTTTAAAGGCTAATCTTACACACACACATACACACACACCCCTATGCACTTGTTGGGCTAATCTGTAACATAATGAGTCCAATCCTCCTTTTGAACTGTCGCCTGGAACAAAGATATCCCACAGTGGGCGTAAGTGTTCTAGAGTTAAATAGCTTCACTTTCAGAGACGTGATCCATTGTCTCGTTGTGCGGTTCCCACCCTCTAGACTTTTACCGCATGCTTCAACCAGCTTCAGTAGGAGAACATTTGGAAATTCTAAAGGGTTATAGCCAAAGAGAAAAGATCTAAATGTGGAAGTCTAGCTTCATCCTAATTTGACGTGGCCTTAGACTGAGAGTCCGGACGGGTGAAGGCCACCTGTTGATCTTTGAGTCGATTAAACCACATTAAAACCTCACAACTGTGCATGTGGAATGTTGGATTGGATTATGACCAAAAACCCCAAAATCAGACTGCAATGAAAATGACTAAAGTACTCTTTTCCCAATGCTCATAAACCATATCCTAAGCAGTTTAAATTAAATGCACTTTTTAAAACAACAATAAAAAACAACATCATCTCAACCTCAGCTTCATAAAAATAAAAAAGATGAACAAAAATAAGTTCTTTCCAAGATTACACAGAATATTAAGAAACCATAGAAAAATGTTAAACAATTTGAACTTTCTAATCAGACAAACTTGTTCCACTTTTTTTTTTATTTTCACAATAATTGCATTGTTCAGATGTCGTTCAGAGAGATCTTTATTGTTCAATTGCTTACAGTGGTGGTGAATGGAACCAGACGTCTGAAGACACCCAAATGACACAAAATGTAATGGTTACACTACCCAATACAAGTTTTACATTTTTTTGTCTAAACATATTTGTTCATCTACAGTGGAGCGGTACATACAAGGTGAGACAAAACAGTCCACCAAAGAAAAATTTATTTTATTTTAATTTACCATCATCACATATAACATTTGACAGACACATGGAGGTTCACTGATGGTTTTGACCCCTGGTTCCTATCACCACTACTATAAAGACGTTTTTTAATTTGTTGGAAAGTTAATATAATATAATATATATATATATATAATGTCTCCATACAATGATCCTGTTCAAATTGAGACACTTACATGGCTAAATTATGAAGAATAAGGAATTTTCTTTTGAAATAGATCAGGCCTTGCTACAAAACTGACAAAATAAGAAAAAGAAATGCAATTTACTATTATTATACAAATCATTTAATGGACAGCTGATGAAACAAAGTCCAATTAGGTTTCAAGATTAATTATGGAGGCCCAAGATCTCGGGGGGTGTTTGGGGAGATATCTGTAGATCTTCTGGATCCGCAAAAGACATTAACACACTTTTGCTTGATTAGAACATTGGCATAAAGTGAACGGTTACATTTGAAGGATGAATTAGCTGTACCATGGCTGTCCTTCGATGGAGACAGACGTCTGGTGTCTGCTTACAGGGCTTACTGGCACAGTTGGTGGATGTGACAGATTAGCGATTAGCATGTAGTGAAGTGTGTGTGGGAAACAGAGGTGTTCTCTTTATGACCGTGAACTCAGGGATCAGAGGTCAGACGGCTTTGGTGCGACCCCTGAAATGTTAGAGCCGGCTACAGCTGCTAAATATCCTGATCGGCTTTCTGTCCCCCCACACCTCGTTACTGACTCACAGCTCACAGTCTGGTTTCTCCTCCGAGTGAAGAGTGTGAGCTGAGGCCTGACGCATGTGGAACAACGTGGTTCTAATGCTGGAGTCGGGTTGGAGAGATTCACAGCAGCCGCTCATAGTCTCACGGCATTGAACAGCCAGACATGCGTCTCAAAGCCTGGCCCTGACTTCAGCTGTAGAATATCCAGGCTCAGAGCTGCACCGATACTCCGATTAATCGTCCAATCACAACTAACCAAACTACAACCAAAAACGCAACTTCTTATTTATTTATTTAAAGAAGTTCTTCACAACTTTTCGACAGCTTGTAGTCGTTTTTCATGGTTGTCTTTTTCTACAGTAGAATCTAACCTCTAGCTTTAACTAACCTTTTGATTGATTCTCATAATTATATTTCAATATATTTTATTTTGCAGTGGTTAGCCGTGTCACCTCACAGCGAGAAGGTCCTGGGTTCGACCAGTCGGACTCAGGCGCCATTCAGGCTGAAGTGTACAAGCTCTCCCCTGTGTTTGTGTGGGTTTTCTCCGGGCTCTCCGGTTTCCTAAGGCTTGTGGTTTAGCTCTAAATTGGCCATAGGTGTGAGTGTGTGTGAATGGGGCGTCTGTCTTTGTGTAAACCCTGTCAGTAGGGATTGGCTCCAGCTTCCCCTCGATTTAAAATGAAGATTAAACTAATTATATTTTATGTGATTTATATGATATTTTACCTCAGGATGTATATATTTGTAGATTCATAGCTGCAGACTTCCTCCCATGCTGACACCTCCTATTCATTAGACACGAACGTCTCCTAGTTTAACCCACGTTATCTTCTTACGCATCGTCACAATGGCCGTTTCCATACGTAGACCTTTAATGTGCGCGTCCACCAGGGTTACAGTGTCTACTTCTACACATCTCCTGATCTCATTACATTGGCTCCTCCCAAAGTGTGGGATATATGCTGCAAGTGAACAGTCAATTCTTGAAGTCGATGTGCTGGAAGTGGGAGCCAGAGACAGAGCATCACCAGAAAAGGAGGTCTTGTAGAGTGTTCCAGGTGTCCAGCAGGAGTTAGGACAATGAGTCACTGATCCATGTGGGGAGTGAACGCTAACCTGTCTGGTCTAGAAGTGAGGGAGAATGAACCTAAAAGCTTGGCATTCCCTGAAACAGGAGGTGTGAGGCTGAAGATCCAGGCTCCTGCAGCTGGATGAGGGTGAGAACAGACAGTTGGTTGTGAGCATAATTAGCCTCCACCCTCCATGGAGCTCCTTCTCCAGAGGCAGTGAGGCAGTGAGGCCATGGTGTAGAGTACAGAGGATTCCCCAGCTAACTGCAGGGGTAGGCAGGTGTGTGTGTGTGTGTGTGTGTGTGTGTGTTTGTGTGTGTTTGTGTGTGTATGTGTGTTTGTGTGTGTATGTGTATGTGTATGTGTGTGTGTGTGTGTGTGTGTGTGTGTGTGTGTGTGTGTATGTGTGTGTGTGTGTGTGTGTGTGTGTGTGTGTGT
>JBBIGC010058520.1:0-25727 GCA_037576955.1 Lepidarchus adonis | reverse complement strand
TACAGTCAAGCATGGTGGTGGGAGTGTCATGGTTTGGGGCTGCATGAGTGCTGCTGACACTGGGGAGCTACAGTTCACTGAGGGAACCATTAATGCCAACATGTGTAGTGACATACTGAAGCAGAGCATGATCCCCTCCCTTCGGAAACTGGGCTGCAGGGCTACATGTATTTCAAGTAATATTTTGGAATTTTCTTTGTACAGATTGTAATATATAAACTTCATCATGAATGGTTTCAGGATTGCGATTCCTGTACAGCTTTTGTCATGTAGATTTTAAGAGGACACTACACAGTGAAACGTTTGGGAAAATAAGAATTATCTTACTAGTGCCATATTAAATTGTGGCAGTGGTGGCCTAGTGGTTAGGACATTGCCTCTGGGATCAAATAGGGATTCTGGTCTAAATCAGCTTGGACCTACATTCAGTGTTCACAAACAGAAGTACTATAATAATTCAGCACATTTGGAAAGTGTTTGGAATTTTCTATCGCTTACAGAAAACATTAATTTACCTTACCTTTATTGTTTTTTAAGGTTTACTGACGTAAAATGTTTAATGATACCTTTAATAGTTCCAGCTCAGAGTGACTATTTTTGCTAATTGTTTTTTATTCTAGTATTTGTTTATGTCTTTAGCTATTTTTTTTACCTGTCCTCTCTCCAGAATTGATCAATGTCTTGCTTAGTAAAAAACTTAAATAAGCATAAATAAAGAAATTTAGGAATATTGTACTGTTTATATCCCTTCAATGTGTCCACTAGGGTTGCAACAAAATACCAAAATAAAAAACAAAAGGTATTTCTAAGAATATCAATAATGTTATTTAAATGTCAGAAAACAATAAAGGACTTTTAATTGTTACGTTAACCGCTTTCACAAAGCCAAACACTTCCGTGAGAAAACCCGTTGGTTATGAAGCTAAATGCTAATTTGTCACCAGAGTCAATACTTAGCTCTCAGCTTGGGAAACTTCTTTACGGATGATGCGCAAGACTCAGATTCTGTTCCAAGCTGTCTTATCAGTTTTACGTCTGTCTACAGTCCAAAAACTGTTCTAGATTTCTCCTCAGGATTGCTTAGCTAGCTAGCATGCTTGTTAAGGGGCAGCGACTAGAGCCAGTTTACTTCGTGCTCCGAGGTAAAGGGTTATTACCCTAAAACCTTTATCAACGGTGGAACCAAAATATACATATATGTTGTACATTTACCTTTACTGTTTCCCTCTACTGCTCAATCACAGCTACCATAGCAACTCTATTTTTATAATTCACAGAGGAAATCAAGTCAAGTCAAATATATTTATACAGCGCGTTTTACAACTGACGTTGTCACAAAGCAGCTTTACAGAGTTTATAGAATCCGGGTCCGAGCCCCCAATGAGCAAGCTAAAGAAATATGTGTTGATCGGTGATGGTATTCTTTCTTTCTTTTCTTTCTTTCTTTCCTTCCTTTATATTTATTTGATGTCGCATTTAAAGTTCATTAATATATAAATATTTGTCATTTAATTTTCATAATAACAATTGTACTAATGCACAGTTTTATAACCTAAAACCACCTGCTTAATACTCTGTAGATCCCCTTGGTGCTGCATTTTGTACAACAGGAGCTTCTCTTCCCAGACAGACTAACCTTCACTCCCTGCATGCATCAGTGAGCCACGGGTGCCCATCAGTTGTTCTTCCTTGGATCACTTTTGATATGTACTTACCTCCTGCTTTTTGGAGATACTCTAGACCTCATAAAGGGTTCAGATATTTATGCTCCTTCAAGAACTGATTGCTGTCTAATGTGTTCCACCCCCTGACAGGTGCCATTGTAATGAACAAACAGCATTGTCAATGTCACTCACTTTACCTACCAGTGGTCTTAATGTTATGGCTGATTAGTCATGTAGCATTTTTATGTAGTGTTAAATATAAAAATTCTTATTCAGCTAAAACAATGTAATCATTGTCAAGAGATATACACAATAAAGTATTTAAACATAATTTGCACAATTAAATGCATGCCAGTTACATACAGGTGTCCAGCCCTAATCTAAAGAGCCTCAGGTGTGTGAATGAACTCTGGGACTATGGCTCTGAGGTCTGCAGGGTGGTAGATCTCCAGGACCAGAGGCAGGCTCCCTTGAACTACACACTGAGCTTTCCCACAGGATCCTAAATCTCCCCCAGGGTCAATAAAGTATCGTTCCATCCATCCATCACCGTCCTTTTCTCATGTTAAACAGCGATCCAGGTTGGAGTGGAACAGGAAACTTAATGTTGTGTCTCCATCTGCTGTCCATGTGGCCTCATTGCATGACCCTGAGGTGGACTTTTACAGAATGGGGCCTCTAGGATAAATGCAAATACAATGTAGTTCATTATAATTGCACCAGTGACTGTTGGGTGGAACGGAGGCAAGTTTGGTATGATGATTGTGGAGCTAAATTATGGAGCTCAGTGTAAACAAACTGATGTAACAGTTCTCTTAGTGATTCAGTTTTCCACCTGCCCATCCATCCACTCATCCATTCTTCTGTCTGCCCACCTGCCCATCAGTCAATCAATCTGTCTGTCTGCCTGTATGTCTCTTTATGTACAGCACAGTATTTAACCCTTAGTTTATCGATTAAATGATTTGCTTTAACACAATGTTTACCTTACTTTTCTTGATTTCTGTGGTAATCTTTACTGTACTGCACTTCACATATGAAAGGTGCTGTACAAAGAGATAATTATGAAAATTACCATCAACAATAAGGTGGTACATATAACAATAATAATAACAACACCAACAATAATAATAACGATAATAATAATAATAACAATAATAATAATAATAATAATAATAATAATAATTACAAATATAATATAATATAATATAATATAATATAATATAATATAATATAATATAATATAATATAATATGTTCCTGCAGCTTGGTGACGTCGTCCCTCCCGCAGCTGAGCGCAATGTAGCTCGCGCGAGATCCGCCCCAAGCTGCCTGAACTGCGCCAAAGCGAGGTGAGCACGCGCGTTCGGTGATTGGCTGTAGGTCGCGTGCTGCTGACGGTGTCCTGCTGGTGCGCGCGGAGTTGGAGTTTGTGTGTGTGGACCACGTTGGGCGCATCCCATCATCTGAGATGTTCACGTCCACCCCTGTTCCAGCGGCGGCTGCGGCGGCTCGCGCTTCTCAACGCGCGGGAACTTCCCCCTCCTCGTGCAGCCCCACGCGCCTGAGCCGCCTCCAGGAGAAGGAGGGACTCCGGCACCTCAACGACCGCCTGGCGAACTACATCGAGCGCGTGCGCCAGCTGGAACTCGAGAGGTCGTCCATGCACCTTCTACTGGAGGAGAAGGAGGAGACGAGCAGCAGGGAACTGAGCAACGTCCGGCAGCTGTTCGAGGCCGAGCTGGCGGACGCGAGGAAGACTTTGGACGTCGCTGCAAGCGGCAGAGCCAGGCTTCAGATAGAATACAGCACGCTGCGCGAGGACCATCGCCGGCTCGCGGCCAGGTGAGGAGCGTGATACCTGCCTGTCAGGGCCCATTGTGTGATGGAGCGGCCTGTCCATCACCCCCAGGACTGGGTGTGGGATCCCCTGCATTAGACAGATCATGCCCACCCACCAAGGGTGCCTCTCGAATTTCTGGGCCCTGTGAACGAACATCATGTTGGGTCTCCAGTAGCCTCATTCTTCTAAGTGTACAGTGAAGGTCCATTGTCAGTGCTGGACCTCCGTACCCCTCTTCCAGCCCCCTTCCACAATCCACCATTGGTATGGGGCTTTAACACTGGCCAGGGTTGAGGGTGAGACCTGAGCCAGGTGTCCTAGTACTGAGTTTTATGAAATTTTGTAAAAATTTTATTCTGATCACAGCAGCAGGTCATTTAATGTAGCACAATTTTTTTATTATTTTGCATAATTTAATGGTTGAGAACATTCCTCCATAATGGATTTGATGTGAACTACATCACACTGATTTCTTAACAGTGGTGGTGAATAGAACCAGACATCAAAATGCTACAGCTGTTTCTTTGTTCTGTTTTGGGCATCAGACAGTGTCGTAACTATTTCATGAAAGAATGTCCTGTGTGGGAGCTTTTTGAGGAACCAGACGTCTGGTTCCATTCACCACCAGTGTGAGGAAATTTAGATGCAACAAAAAAACCTGGTGAGGACCGGTGAACTGAACCAGGTGTGTTTGAGCAGGGGAATTAGCAACGTGTGCTGAACACCCATCCTTGACTCCCACCTGGTTCCATTCACCTCCTCTGGGAACTGTTTTGGCTCAGTACAATTTCACATTGGAGCGTTCTGAATGAGCATCTTTTAGGTTCTAAATCGATGGAATTTTTGTTTTTTACGGGTCAGTTCTTCATAAGTGCTGTTACTAATCTCTTCCTAAACAGACACAGGCTGTTTAAACTTGAAATGTTTGTATTTGAAGCTTAAGCACCAAATGTAATTTGCCAGACCTGCATTATTAGATGTACTTGTTATTAAATTCCCCACAGAAAACCATTAAAATTGTTATTTGAAGCTTGAAAAGTAATTACAGAAGGAAAACTTATTTCTTATTAACCCTGGAGTTATAAACTGTCATGCTGTCATTAGTAAATGACCCACTGCAGACTTTTAGTGCCAATAAATCAGTGTGTTCTTGTGTGAAAAACACCAGAACCAGACCAGCTCATGGTTTAGGTGTTCCTAAAAACCTCTGGTTTAGTGTTAAAGATGAGTCAAGTGCTGAGTGGTTCCTGTTCTCATGTAACCAACAAACTCCTCCTTCTCGTACAGAAATGAGAAGAACGAGGCCGACCTGAGCGATGCCGTTCAACATTGGAGAAACCTGGAAGCTGCGTTGAACTCCAAGGAGGCGGAGTTTGCCAATTTGCTGGCTGTAAACCAAAGACTGGAAACTCACGTAGAGAATCTCGGTGGTCAAGTGGTTAATGTGAGTTTGTGGAGGTTTCTCTGTGACGCATGGATACTGTTGTCATATCAAAGCTGTGTAACTGTTATTTTTTACATTTTGCACCAGTATTGGTTGTTTTGTTTTTTTCTTGTCTATCTTATTTCCCCAATGATAGGCTGTGGCTCATACACAAGTCTTACCTGGTGTTGGGTGCAGCTTGCTTAAATGTAACGACTTATCTAAAAACATAACACATTCGCTAAAAGTATAATTCAGTACATTTCAGTGATTAAGTTGAATTTAAATGCACTGCTTACTGCAGCGATGAACAGCGATGCTAAGCAAAGATACATTAGAGACACTGATCCAGCCACTTTCAAACTTTTTCAGCTTTATTGCATTACATCCTAGTGTAATACAAGCTGGAAAAGCCAATTTAACAGAAATTAAAGGAACAAAAGTTTATTGTTGGCTGGGAAAAGATGAGGTTTTTTTATTTTCGTTTGACTGGAGGGTGAGGAAACTACAGTACAGCGCTGTCAATCATTCATCTACATGTAAATTCTTTAGTATAAAATTAGCACTGAAATGCAAAAATGATTCTTCAAAGCCAAATCCACAATGTGAATAGATGGCAACACCTTCAAGCAGGACAGAGGTGCAAGAAAACATTGACTAACAGACTCTGAAACTTGATGAATTACACATCTTCAGTTGTTTTTTTTGAAGAATCCTCTGAGTAGCAGTGAGGAGTGCAGACTATTCCATGACCTTGGGATTTAAACATGCAAAGCTCAAGGATCAGTGGAATACCACACCTAGGTTTTGAAGTTGTTGGAGAAATCTCATGACTAATTGTAGAATAAATGCTATTGTGGAGCTATAACCATGGTTGCTTCAGTGTTTCAAAACAGATCTAGAGCTGCACAGATAGTGTAAGCCATTAGATTTGAATGGAAAATGCTACTTTTTCTTTTGTCTTAAATGTCAAATTTTCTACTGAACTTTCCCAAAATGTGATCAATGTGATTGAATACGATCACTTCTGTTCTGTAGCTGGAGTCAGCCCTGCAGAATGCCAAAGCTCAGATTTATTCGGAGTTGCTCCAGCGAGTGGATGCTGAGAACCAGTTTCAGACCCTCCAGGAGCAGATGGACTTTCAGAAGAGTGTCATGGAGCAGGTGAGAAATCCAGATGTAACCTTGGGAAACATTAGGCAGCAAGTGAACAGTCACTTCTGGAAGTTGATGTGTTGGAAGAAGGAAAATTGGTGAGTGTAAGGATCTGGGGGCCAGTCTGTGACTGCAGGGCGACTAGGTCTGAGCATCTCCAACATTGTGGGTTGTGGGAGCCAAAGCTAGATTAGCATGCTAACATTCAGCACGCCTTCAGAGGTCCTGTAGAGAGCATAGATGTTTTAGGTTTGGGGCTGTTTTGGGATTGTTAGAGGGACCTGCACAATGCTATATTGATGCTCAAAATGGTTTAATCTTTTATAATAAAAGTAAAAATCTATAATAAATCCTCTCTTTGGAAATTCCGACCTTTATTATTCAGTGTTTGTTTGCAGGAAGTGCAGGAGATGCGGAGCCGGCACGAGAGTCGCCTGGTGGAGGTGGTTTCAGGCAGGCAGATGGAGTTTGATAGTAAACTAGTGGAGACAATACAGCAGCTCCGGCAGGAGCATGAAGCCCAAATCCAGCAGTACAAGGAGGATCTGGAACGCACCTTTAGTGCTAAGGTAATCAACCGTGACTTTCCAGAACAATGAGTAAAGATAATTTGTGCTTAATGTTAAATCTCGATACTGTCTATTTGTGCACATTTTCTGAAAGCTTGCAGCATAGCAGCACCACCTCAGCAGCTCCAGTGAGACTAGGAATATATTTAAACTAAAAAAAGTTGGGTGGTGACCTAATGGTCAGGACCTTGTACTTGTAATCGGAATGTCACAGGTTCACATCCAGCCCAGGTACCATCCTGCTGGACTGCTACCCGGGTACTATTGGTTGCTTCCTGCTGTTCCTCCTGTGAATGGGGCTAAATGCAAAGGTCACATTTCACTGTTGTGCAACCAACAGCAGCCACTTTCACAGAATGATGATAAATGATAAATACCACTGATGTCCATCTGTATTAACCAGCCTCAGTCCACTGGTATCTGCAATGCTGCTTCCACGGCCACCGTTGTCACCTACAGTCTCCCTGTCAGAAATGTGACTCTGCCCTCTAGTGGACATGGCATTTAATATCCATTCAAACATGAAGAACACAAGCAAGTGTGTGAGCAGTCACCTCATTTAAAATGGACATGTATAAATAAAGTACATAAGAGTCTTGATTATGTCAGAGCATCCACAGTTGAGCAGGAAAAATGAATATGTAGTTAAATATCAAGAGCAAAAGTCAAGGATTTTATTTTGCAAGAAGGTTGAAGCTGGTCTCACTAGTCACTCTCTTCTCCTGAACACACAGCCACATTATTACTATAATCTTTAAAATTTTCTTTTTAATCATATCTATCATTTAATAATTTTTTTTCTTAATTTTAGATGCAATCTTACCCAATTTGCATCTTTTTCTTGTTCGAACTGGAATAATTTTTAGGTCATTAGTAATTTTCCATTACATTCCTTAATTTGCTTTGGATTTCAGTAATGCCAATAATGATGATTTATCCATCTTATTAAATCTAACTTCATTTTAATCCTGTCATTTTGCTGTTGCAGCTGGAGAATGCTAAGCAGGTCGCTGTGAAGAACAGCAGTTTGCCCACATCAGCCGCAGAGGAGCTGGCAGAAGCTAAACTCCAAGTGAATTCTCTGTCCACGCAGATCAGCAACCTCCACAAACAGGTCCAGTCTGCTGGTTCCATTAGAAATTGCATGCACTAGTAGGTACCCTGCTGTCTCGAAAGGGGGCATTGCATTCAGAATTGCAGCACTTTACCAAGATGGGTAGACAGCTTCATTGATTTAAAGCCCGCCCTGAAAAACTCTTTCTGCTGGACCTTCTAAAAGGAAGGTTAAATCTTGAGAGGCTCCACCGCTCGTCTTCATCCTCAAACAAAGCCAAAGGAACAGACATTTAGCAAGTTCGCAACTACATTAAAGCCAGCTGCCAAGTCAAGCTCTCCCATAGGAAGCAGGTTACCTTGGCTGGACCCTTCAGAAACTTAAGATGAAACTCAAAATTCCCAGAAAACCAGATGGAAATTCTTAGACTGCAAATCCAGATGACAATTCTGTAAACTGGATGAAGCAAACATCTGAATCTTCCTTCCAGCCATTGATGGCTCAATCCTTATATATTTGCAAAAATATATAAACACATGATCCTGAACTTTAAATCTGGGCTTAGCTTAGCATAGCAGCAGACATTCAGAACAAAGGCTGTGGGACTTTTATTATGTCCATGCTTGATCATAAACCCTGAAAAATAGTTTTGTTAAACTAGGAAGAAGATTTTGTGCACAGCCTAGATCAGAGGTGTCCAGCTCCGGTCCTGGACGATCAGGGTCCAGCACAGTTTGAGGATTTCCCTCATCAAACACATGCCAATCAACTTCCCAGGTTTAGTGAGTGTGTGTGAAGAAGGAAGCTACCAAACTGTGCTGGACACTGGCCCTCGGACCGACTTTGGACGTCCCCAACCTATATATCACCTTGCATGCAATCTCTCACTCCTGTTACTAACAATCTAGTAAATTCTCAGTGCTGCTGGGAATGATTAACCTTCAACTTTTAAGGTGAACTAGTTATTTTAAGGCTGAATTTAGTCTCTGTGCCACTGGCCATTATTAACTAATAAAAGCCGGATCAATGTAATCAGCTGGTCAGAGCAGCACCATCCCAACCATTTAAACTCGGCGCCATGTTTCTCTCAGCTAAATTCACCTAGCAGACATGCACTCTTATTTGCAGGCACACACACACGTTGGCTGTTGTGCACGGTGTCTGTCGTGCATGCATAATTTACTTTAAAAATACTACTGCTTGTCTGATAGTTTGTTCAACTGTAAATATATTTATTTATTTTTTCATCGGTTGCTGTGATTTTATTGGGAAAGCTGGTTGTGGAAAAACTATAAACAATTTACTTGTTAAACAACCTCTAGAACTCATCATTAATATCGTCATCTTTAGTTTGGAATTAAAGACAATATTCTCAAATTTGTAAACTTTTGTATTTTTGTAGGCAAACTGAAGAACCAACACTACACACTGTAAGATAAACATATTGATCGTAAACGTGAATTACAAAATGAATACAGGTCCAGTAATAATAAATTGATAAATTTAAAATTAGGAACTTTGGGGAGGGTTCAAGTCCCAGCCCAGGTTCTTCTGAGGTACCCTTGAGCAAGGTCTCAACCTGCTACACTGCTCCCCAGGTACTGTTGATTGCTGCCCACTGCTTCACGTGTGGATGGGTTTTTCACGTTTCATTGTGGTGCACTTTGTGGGATGGGGTTTGTTTACAATGACAGTCAGATTCAAGTCAAGTAAATGTGTGTAGATCTCAATATGCAGCATCTGATCTCAAAGAGAAGCACCTGTTCTCCAAAATGTTAATGATGCTCTGATAGAAAGAGGTCAGAGCAGCATGAGGTGATCGACTCAATATTAGACAGGTAGTCTTAATGTTATGGCTTTTATGGTGCATAGTCATCAATGTTCTCACATGTTCAGTCTGGTTGTGTTTTTTCTCAGAAATCCACACTGGAGGCCCGTGTTCAGGATCTAGAGCACCTCCTGGACCATGAGCAGCAGCTCAGTCACCAGCGATTGATGAAGAAGGAGCAGGAAATGGATGACATGAGGGAACAGCTACAGACAAAGCTGGAGGAGTACCAGAGCCTGCTGGATGTCAAACTAATGCTGGACCTGGAGATCAACGCCTACCGAAAAATGCTGGAGGGTGAGGAGAAAAGGTAAGAGGAAGAATGCCTTGATGGTGTTGATGTGCATTTCCAGGTCATAATGTGACGACTGATGTTTGGCACTAGATGAAGGAGGTAATAGTGTTACTTTGGTAATTCTACTTTTGTACTTTCACAGCCATTTTCCTGCCTTTCTGTCTCCTTTTATAATTAGTCTGACTGTCTTTGTTACTGTGCCTTTCAGACTGATGTGTGTAAGTGAACTTCATTCTGATTGGCTGCCTTTTACTGTACCTTGTTGATAATGAAACAACTTTCCTCAGTATGAATGTAAGACATTGATATAACGTTGATAAATCACTCCATCCATGTTTTGCCAATGATGACGTGAGTTGTTCAGCGTGGGGCCAATCATGTGGCTGGAATAATTACAGCCACCAGGTGACGTTGACACCCGTAGCGCTGAGGGAACTGCCGCTTAGCGCAGCAGCGTGGAAGCTAATGTTTGGGCTAATGTCGCTAATGCTACTTCAGTCGCACACACCAGTACACCAGAAGTGGGATAAAAGAAAATGATAAATGTTAATGATGGCTTGAGTTTTCAAAGACTACACAACAATGGTCACAGCCCAAGGCTAAAAAACAAGAGACTTTAAAAGAAGGGTGAGAGGAATGTCGAGAGATTTTAGCTGTTTAGTCGGAAGCAGAGCCCCATGCGCTGTAAACTGTGTCTAAAGCACAGATTTTTACCATGTGAAGCATTAATACCATGTGGAATCATGTAAAAAAATGTCCTCCTGAGAAACCTGAAAACATACTGTATGACTGTTCTAAATGAAAGCTTTATCATTTTGCACTTTTTATTTATTTGAAACTCAAAAGAATGATCAACTCGGTGTTCTAGTGATTTGATTTATATTGCTATATATCTAACTGATATAGTTTTTATTTATTTATTTATTTAGCATTTAGCTCTGTCTCATTCCTAAAGTAATTCTGAATTAAGTACTCATAAGTGGGTGAAGTTAAACTGCTGTAGGTTGAAAGGGTGGCTGTATGTAAATGCTCGTCACATGACAAATGTGGTGTATTTATCATGGAATTTTTGCAACTTGGACTTTATGCACAGACCAGATGGGCATCATTGTACGTCCAAAGTACAGCAGATGGTAGAGGAAAAGAAAGCTACATATTGTCCTGGGACCTTAATCCAAACTTGAGTAGAAAACCCTCCATCTTGAGGGACAGACATTTCATGCAAATATAACATCACTCACTCTTTGCTAGAAAGTGCTCGTAATAAAAGCTATTTTACCTAAAAGCTGTTTGTCAGCTGCTGTTGAACAACAAAAAGATTTCACACGTTGCATCACACATGGGCTGCATACTTGAATTTACACTTTTTTTTTTCTTTAATGATTATTCATATAACTGAAGATATCTGATCCATCCCTGCTTCGTACTAAGTAACATTTGGAGAAACAAGAGCGTTAATATGGGCAATATTTAGCTTTTATCTGCTTTATTATGAAATTCTTGAGTTTTACTTGTTTAATTGGAAAGTAATTGTGATGAACAGAATTGAAAAAACGGCTTTATTCACTTAGTAGGTAAACACACCCAGGGAATTTGGTTCCAGCAGCTGGTGTCTCTAGTACTTAATATGTAGATGATGCACATGTTCGATACAGACAGTACTATACAATGCAATAAACAATATATGGGGAAATATGGTACACTATATACACTGTGTAGTGCACATTCCCAAATGTATTGATGGATCGTGTAGTATTAAGATCTTTTCTTTTTCCTGCAACCATACATTCACACTAAACTGGCTTTTTGTCTTTATCCTCCTCAGACTGAAACTCTCCCCAAGTCCTTCCCAGCACACATCCATCACCCACACACACACACAGGCCACACGCAAAGTCTGGCTCAAGAAGAGAAAGCATGAGGGAAGCTCGGGCCTCTCTCCAAGTTCCAAAGTATCCCAGGACTCATCCGCCCGTGGCTGTGTGTCCATCGAGCATATCGACATTCAGGGAAACTTCATAAAGCTCAAGAACAACTCTGACATGGTACGTTCTTTTCACTGTGGCTGAAATGTTCTTGCTTCTCAAGAAAACATGCGCATAAATGGCAATATTAAACAACTGCCTGCAACACTAATTTGTGGTGACAGGTTATGGCTGTGAAATGAATGCTGCACTTTATGGGTCCTGTTTCAGGCTCAGCCACTAGGGGGCTGGATAGTGAGGAGGAAACAAACAAGCGTTCCTGATGTCAGTTTCCAGATCCCCACAGCTTGTGTTCTAGATGCTGGAGAGATCCTTACGGTACAGTACACTTTATCCCCACATGACGACAAATCTAATCTGTTTTCCAAGATTTTCACATTTGGAGGTGTAAAACTAGTCCCAAGGCTAATGTTGCAACCCAAAAAGTTTATAATCCCCAAAGTCTTTTCTATAAAAAACAACCCAAAACTTCTCCTCCAGTGCATCGTTCTTGTGAATGATCTCCACTTACATTCCTTTATATTTTTGTGGTTGTTGGCACAAAAGTCTAGATCCGTGCTCCTGCTTAGTATAAGGCAGTTTGGGAACGCAGACCCTGTTGTAAAAAAGGGGTTTGGCTATAAAAAATGTTTTATAGCTCCCAGTAAGTATACTGTCTTAAACCACAACCAAAATGTTCCACCTGAATGAAGAGCTGGGTGTGGTGTGAGCCGTATGAGAAGTTTTGGGGATGTTTTTGAAGTTCCAGATTTGAACTAAAGAAACCAACGCGGACGTTGAATCTTAAATATAGGGTCAGTGGAACACCATGCATATTTAGTTTTTTTCCCCCCACCAAAATGTATTTTAATTTTGTCTTATTTTTTCTGGGCAAGAGTATATGCTGGATATTCCCAGTCAAAATAGTTCCCATCTTTGGAGGGGTGGGGGTGGTGTCCTTGCAATTCATGGGTCTGTCTGACTGTCTAACATGATTTTGATTGGTCATTGTGATACTAAGGGGAACATCACATTGCAGTGCAACACCTACTGTATGTAGGGTTTGCTGGCTGAGTACATCATGATCCTTGATTCTCAGCATTGATCATGGTCATAGAAACAACACTGAGCAGCATATTTGTATCTGTGACCTGCTTCTGCTTAGATTTGGTCTGCGGGGGCCGGAGTTGAGCCAAACCCTCCCACTGACCTGGTTCTGAGTGGACCTAAGACGTGGGGAGTGGTCAGCGACGTCAGAGTTTCTCTGATCAACACACACAATGAGGTAAGAGAACTTCAGTATATGATGGATGGTGAAACATGGCTAACATCAATCCCAAAAATGGTCCCAGTGTTTTCCTGCCCTGCTCTAAAATGCCTGCTGAAATGCTTGAGTTGTATATTAAAGTTTGGGCGCCACTGGGCAATCAACAAAAATGCACCGATCTTCTTGAGCAGGGTGAAAATAATTATCAAAATCATCGTTTTTACACTGGTACCATCTAACAGGGTGTGACCCTGCTGATCTCCGCATTACAGCAATAAACAGACTGATTGCTTACTTTGCATAAAACATTATTTTACATATTAAATATCTGCATATTCTTATTTTTTCTCTGTATTTATACAACCACTGTATCTGGCTATACTGTGCATCTTTATACTGTACTTCAGTCCTATTTATAACATTTTAATACACTGTACATATCTACACTTATATACTCATACTCTACACAATGACAAAGTTGATTCTAATCTAGATACAGTGGAGGAATGGATACTCCTAATTTCAACTTGCCATCCACATTAGACACCTGTCTCAACTAGTCACCAAGAAAAACATTGTGACACTGCAAGATTTTAATCCATTATGGCAAAGTGTGTTTCCAAAGTCCCCCAGCTCAAGAAGGCACATGTGAAGGTCGGTATGAAGTTTGCCGGTGAACACCCGAATGATTCAGAGAGCTTGGGAGAAGGTTCTGTGGTCAGATGAGACCAAAATCAAGATCTTTGACTTCAGCTCTCTGTGTTTGGAGGATGCTGAAAAATGCTGACTATGACCCCAAGAACACCATCCTCACTGTAAATCATAGAGGTGGAAACATTATACTTTGAGGGTGTTTCTCTGCTCTGGGCACAGGATGGACAGGGACACATACTGCAAAATCTTGAGTGACAACCTCCTTCCCTCTGCCAGGACACTGAAAATGTGTTGTGGATGGGTCTTCCAGCATAACAATGACCCAAAGCATACAGCCAAGGCAACAAAGGTTAGTAGCTCAAGAAGAAGTGCATTAAGGTCATGGAGTGGCCCAGCCAGTCTCTGGACCTTAATCCCATAGAAAACCTGTGGAGGGAGCTGAAGCTTTGAGTTGCCAAGTGACAGCCTTAAACCTTAATGATTTAGAGATGATCTGCAAAAAGGAGTGGACCAAAATTTCTCCACCTTTTGTGCGCAAGCCAGGTCATTAACTACAAGAAACATCTGCCTTCTGCGCTTGATGACTAAGGTTTTGCCACCAAGTATTAAGTCTTGTTTTGCTAGGGGATCAAATACCTATTTCACTAAATGTAAATTTAATTTATACACTTGTGATTTTCTGGGTTTTCTTTTTGATATTCTTTTTCTCACTGGTAAAATAAACCTACCATTAAAATTAGACACTTGATTTCTTTGTCAGTGAAATACTTTTGTCTAACTTACAGTGGAGGAAAATTATTTGACCCCTTGTTGATTTTGTAAGTACATATTCTGTAACAAGCCTTCACAATGTAAAGCTGTTGCTTATTTCTGCCCATCAACATAACCACAAGCTGCCCCAGCAATCCCTACACCAGGTTCTTTATGACCAAAGCATGTTTGTGCTTGCCAACCCAGAACCAATACACCAGGCTTCACTGACTCCGGTTTGTTCATTACACACTGGTGATTTCACTGCTCAGACACACCTGGTTTACCTGGTTTAACAAGTGTGTGAAGAGGGGAACTATCAAATCAGGCCCTTTTGCTTTAGCAAAATGGATGAAGTGGCATGATCTGGAGTACCACCTCCCTTGAAAGTAGATGGTGTCAATATTTTTAAGTGGCTACCATTATTTTCCAGCACTTCTTTAACTCTCTTCTGCCCTGAATGGAACTTTACTGATACTGGTTTGGACTATGATATTTAGAAGGAATTCTGTCGACTTATATCAAGGAAGTTATTTTAGCAGAGAAAACCTCCAAGTTTTTGCTTGTATTGGCACATAACCTCTTCCATTCTCCACTCTGTTACAGGAGATGGCAGAGCGCACCGTGGTGTGTGCAAGGGGTCAAGGTGAAGGAGACTCGGATGTTGAATTCGACAAAGACAGCGGTGTAGGTCCAGAAATGTACTTGTGCCGACAGGTAATGTGCGCCCACACACGTTCATAATGTTAACTGAAATTAAATCAGGGCTTCTGATGGGAAACTCAGACCTTTGTCTGCTAAAAATGGAGCTTATTCATACGTTCCAGCAGATCATGATACATTTGACCAGAGGCCAGAATATGTGTATATTCACACAACGGTGCAAAAGTCTGAGACTGTATGTATATGTATGTATGAAAAAGATACAGTATCTCAAGTGAGTATACCCTTCTCATTTTTGGAAACATTTTACTATATCTTTTCAATGGGACGACACTGAAGATATGATACTTTGATACAATGTAGTCAGTGTACAGCTTGTATAACAGTGTAAATGTGCAGTCCCTTTAAAATAACTTACCATACAGCCATTAATGTTTAGAACACAGGCAACAAAAATGAGTACACCCCTAGGTGAAAATATCCAAATGTCAATATTTTTAAGTGGCTACCATTATTTTCCAGCACTTCTTTAACTCTCTTCTGCCCTGAATTCACAAGAGCTAATGAACTTTAGCTCCCCAGTGCCAGCAGCACTTATGCAGCCACAAACCATGACACTCCCACCACCATGCTTCACTGTAGGCAAGACACACTTGTCTTTGTACATGTAACCTGATTGCCACCACACACACTTGACACCATCTGAACCAAATAAGTTTGTCTTGGTGTCATCAGACCACAGGACATGGTTCCAGTAATCCATCCTCAGAGTTCTTTCCCATGAGGAGTCATGTTGAACTTCCCGTGACCAGTATGAGTGTGTAAGAGCAAAACCCCAAATTTAACACACCTGCTCCCCATTCACACCTGAAACCTTGTAACACAAAAGGTCGCATTACACCAGGGAGGGAAAATGACAAATTGGGCACAATTTGGACATTTTCACTTGGAGGGTGTACTCACTTTTGTTGCTAGTGGTTTACACATTAATGGCTGTGTTGAGTTATTTTGAGCAAATGTACACTGTTATACAAGCTGTACATTGACTGCTTTACATTGTATCAAAGTGTCATATCTTCAGTGTTGTCCCATGAAAAGATATATTAAAAGTCCAAAAATGTGTGGGGTGTACCCACTTTTGAGATACTGTATATAAATAAAATGTGTTGATTAATTATGTAAATATATTACATTATACCTAAAGAAAGTAATAACTTATGTTAGTGCCCCAGGTTTACGGTCACTTTGCAGGAACATGTTCTTGTTTAATGGTGGTTGACAACAGCATTTAGGTGATCTAAAGGCTGGAGTTAGGAAAGTGTGCTTCACAGCATCTTTTTAAAATTTCCTTTGCATGTTCTTGCTTCTTGTAGTAATTAGTGGCACACAATGCTATAGGTACTGGTAGATATGTCCTTAAAATAATACCAACATTGGGCAGGTGTTTCTCTTACCAGTGTTTGGTATTTGATGCATTTATTGTTCTCCTCTGGAAGAGTGTGACACTGTGCTTGTTACTTTTATTTTCCACATTTTACTTCACTTTTAGTGTTTGTATCTGTCAACAGCTATGTAGATGCAAAATATTGACCTGAAATCCCACATTGGTGCATTTCTGTTCTGGGCTGTATTTAAAACGGGTTAATGAAGGTTCTTAAAAATTGCCACATTTACAGAAATACCACTGCAACAATCCCTAAAGCCACTGCTAAATTTTCATGGATCATTTGGGCTATTGGAATTAAAACGTCACTGCTGTCAGTTAGCTTTAGAGAAACAATTTTATACCTTGGCTATAAAGTGCATATGTTTGTTGGGATTAAAATAGTCACAACACATTTTTGTCAATTGGGCTTAGTGTTATACTTCCTGTATCCATTAAAAAGCCCTCTGCAGCATCATGCAAATGAGTCAGGATTTTGCACTACTGAAAAGCAAAGAACATGAAATTAATAAAGAAATAATTTCGACTCCCCATAGGTCAGAAAATGCAAACATAACCTTTGGTTTGTTTTTTTTCATGGAGTTTGATTTTATTCCAAGTCATTTTGGATCTTTTTTGTTTTACAGGGAGAGATGGGGATTCCAGAGACCAGTTGTATGGTCATGTGATAGATATTTCTTCTTAATTTTGTTTTTATGACTGTGTATAAATTCAATAAAAATGTGTTGTATAAGCAATAAATCATTGAAGTTTGGTCTGGTGCTGATCATCTGGAGATATTTCTCTTCAAGTGTTTCTGAACGCAATTGGGTGTAAACACAACACTTTCCATGCGCCATTGGTCTTCATACCATCTGTGTAAAATGCATGTCAATAGCCCATACACTCTTTATAGTGCGTGTTTTTTTTCCCTGCTTTAACATGGCTTGGTCAGTTTTTCTATGGTCCTTTAAACTGATTTACTTCAACTGGCAGTGGTCTTAATGTTATGGCTGATCCATGGGTAGCAGTCATTGTAACTGCTTTACCTTCATGCATGTGGCATGGGTCCTTGGAGAATATCATTAACCACCTTCGTACAACAAGTTAAGTGCATTTGTTGGGTTCCTTGAAGCTGAGAGTTCAGCCAGGAGTCCCTTGTGAGATGGACTCCAGCTTGTTGTCTCAATGTGTTAAAAAGACTGCAGTACAAGTGCAGCCTGTAGAGATCAGGTTTAAAAATGATGGACTCCTTGTGTTCAAGTCCTGATGCACACACTGTGTCCTCAATTGTCCCTCCAGAGGAATTACACCACCGTCTCCTTGCCTTTGTCTTTGTATAGGAATTGCAGTCCCAGGTTATGTCGACACTGGGGCGTCTGTTCAGGTTGGGGCATCTGCAGCCTCACTCTGGGGTTGGCCTGACTCCAGGTCCTGAACAGGTGGATGTGGTAGCGCAGGGACACCTGCAATGACAAATCAATGTGTTTTATATGCTATATTGTTTACAAATACACTGCTCAAAATGCTTAAAAGTGTCAATCACACTTGTGAAATCAAAATGTCCACTTAGGAAGCAACACTATTTCTTATGCTGATGTGGAGATAGAATAGACAACAGGTGAAAATTATAGGCAATCAGCAAGACATCCCTTCCCTAATAAAGGAGCAGTTGTGCAGGTGGTGACCACAGCGCACTTCTCAGTTCCTATGCTTTCTGGCTGATGTTTTGGTCACTTTTGAATGCTGACGTTGCTTTCACTCTACTGGTAGCATGAGAAGGAGTCTACAACCCACACAAGCGGCTCAGGTAGTGCAGCTCATCCAGGATGACACATCAATGCAAACTGTGGCAAGAAGGTTTGCTGTGTCTGTCTGTGGAGGAGGACGTAGGATGACAACAACCCAGGTGGACCGTTACCTCCGCCTTTATGCAAGGAGGAACAAGAGGAGCACTGCCAGAGCCCTGCAAAATGACCTTCAGCAGGCCATATATGTGCATGTATCTGCTCAAACGGTCGGAAACAGACTCCATGAGGGTGGTATGAGGGCCTGACATCCAAGAATGGAAGTGCTTACAGCCCAACATCATGCAGGACATTTAGCGTTTGCCAGCGAACACCAAGATAGGCAAAATCACCACTGGTGCCCTGTGCTCTTCAGATGAAAGCAGGTTCACGCTGGTCACGTGACGGATGTGACAGTGTCTGGAAATGCTGTGGAGAACGTTCTGCTGCCTGCAACATCTTTTCTTTTGTTGCTCTCCGCCATGTTGAAAGGTCAAAGTTAATTTCATCTCTGCAGCTTGTGTATCAAAATGTAGTTCACCAGTGGAAATTACAACGTGATTTACTGGTATTTACCATAATTACCATAGCATTTGCGGGCAGCATTACACTCTATATATTACATTCCCTCATGCAACTTTGGGTGCCAATGACCCTGTTAACACTTCCCTGCTTCTTTATCCTTATTACAGCACACCAGGAACCCCACCACTGACAGACCCTCCCAAGAGCTACCAATTCCCCCAAGCCATACACTGCTATTTTGAATGGAACAGTAACTCACAATGGTCCAGAAGAGGTAGATGGTGAAGAGGGCCAGTGTGAGCACTAAGAGTCCAAATGCCTCCATGCCATTGCTGCTGTAGAGGTCCATGGCCCCCTGCACACACAGCCAGCCAGACAGACTGGCCAGTGGAGTTATGAACAGGAAGCAGATCGCGTCCCCGCACATTGTTCGTCTCTGGTGCTGTGTGGATGGAGTGGCCAGCCACTAAAGCAGCAGACATGAACATGATCAGAACAGCAGTAGCCAAGTTAACCTCTCCATGCCCTGCATATAGATGAACTCTTACTGTATATAGCAACTGTTGCTATGTAGCCTAATGAGAGATTGTCAGTTTCAGGTATGGCTGTTCGTGGGATGGTACTGATGAACAGTAGAGTGGGAAAAAATGATAAATCTCCTGCCTCTGCTTTGTACAATGAAAATTTTGTTGCTGGAAGTCCTACAGAGTGCGATTTCTTTACAGTGGTGGGGAATAGAACCAAACGTCTCCAACATAAACAGGATCTATCTCCACCCCAGTGAGTGTTGATGACATTGTGATGATGGTAAAATAGTGAAGCTGAACTAAATCACTTTGGGGGACATGTTTCCTTCCATCATTAACATGTTTAGTTTTATAAAATGTTATAAAATGTTTTCCAGGAGATTCCTCAGCCCTGAGTTTTAAAAATGTTCATACGTTATTTTTAAAATTTAAGAATATTTTTTTATTTCAGTTACAATTTTAATGCAAGTATTGGATTGGACTACACTGTGGCAGGTGGAGCGACTGCCATGTGCCCCAAATACTGTGTTGGGCTCACGGGAGCTACAACACTATGAAAAAATGAATTTAAATGATTTGCTTGAAATTGAGCTTGAAAATGAATAAATCCACAGTTTTGTCGTCAGCGTTACATTTCTAGCTTAATAAATGTTAGTTTCACTCTCTACCTAAGTGGCTAATAATAAAAGACATTTAGCTGGAATTATACTTTGTGTTTCTTTTTTTGACATGTTATTTTGATCTTGTTGAGTCTGTTGGTAAGTTGAGAAGCACTTAAACACATTTGACTGCAGATGCAGATGCAGTGCTGTATGTGCTTGGATGTAGTCTTTTGGCCATTGCGCAGCATTCATGAATGGAAAGAGTGCTGTTTGATTTTTTATGTCCCATGGGCCTCAGCCGACAGCCTATAATCATCAGCTTACTGTGTGCCAGTTAACACAGGCGAGATAAAAGACATTAGAGAAGCATAAAGCCTGGGCCAGGCCTCGCTAGAATACACGCGCCATCTAATCTCATTACCTGCTAAGTGGCTTTAGTGGTTAAAAGCAGCCAAGCTACAGCAGACCCTCCATTCTTCCTGTGGGTTGGCCTGGGACATGAGGACATGACTTCCTTTAGTTCACCACTGTTCAAAAATCGAAGTGACCATTTTAAAATGTGGAATTACCAATAACTTCCACATTCGGTTTTGTTTCAGATCAGTGTACAAATGTAGTATGAACATGATGCTAGAAATTCATAGGTAATCAGACTTAGTAAAAAGCTGAAAAAAGAAAAAAACAACAGAATTGTTTTCAGAATGCTGAACAAAGCTGTAGAAGATTCATAACTTGAAGAATGTATAATAAAATGAATATACAGCATGAAGTTCTATAATTATAATATCATTTAGATTAACATTAATAAAATGCATTTTAGAATGATAAAAATATGTAATAAAATTAATATTAAGAATAAATCTCTAATAAAGTCAATATCCAGAGTGATGTTTTAATGATATAGAACTGGTTTTTTTTAATAATTTAAAGATTTATATATTTAATATATCCATATTTTAAAAGTGATGAAATTATAAAAACTATATATTGACAGCATGTTAATTATAATTTAAAATCTTTTTAAATGAAATATGTAAAACATCTTAGAACATCTGCTCTGTTACAATTGAGTAAAGTTGCTAAAATGACATTGCACAGTAAAATGGTCTTATCTAGTCAGTGATGGTCCTTCTCCAATAATGTTGTTCTATCAGGAAACGTATGTATATGTGCACTTGTGGTGTTTCTGATAAAATGACCAATGAGTATACAAGGTAGGCTGACATAAGAAACTGAGTAGAATGTATTTAAGGACGCTGCCCTTGGTGACCTGATCAGGTGTGTGTTGCCCTTACCTCAGTCAGAGGCTTTGGCAGACGCTCCAACGCAAACTCAAAGTGGCAGAGCTCACAGTGGCCAGTGCCAGAGGTGGTGAGCCAGTGCTCCAGACACACGCGATGCACCATGGCCAGCGTCCCTGCACACTCACACGGAGATAAAAGTTCCCCTGCACTGTGGCCTTCGTGGCAGATGCGGCAGAAAGGCTCCTCTCCATTCAGACTGAGCAGAGTCAATGGGAGGAGATCACAAAAGCATGAGTTTCAATTACATCCATCACTAATCATGTCACTAATGCCCAGTTTTAGCATAAACTAAGTTATTTTATGATCATTTGTCCAAAGAAATGAAATGTTCCTCATGTAGGCCATCAGCCAAGACCATGTTAGGTGTCTGCTCCTTTAGTTTTAGCATTAACAAGTGATGGACTAATGCCACAATCATCACCCTCTCATCTCAGAGCATGTGGAGATGTTCAGTGATTTTTAATAGACTCGCTTATGTGGTTTCTGAAACTGCAAATATGTTCCCTTTAATTCATCACTATTAGTGTGCATTGATGATGTTTATATTTATTTACTGTATTTTGTTTATCCTGTTTTTCCATTATTGGAAAACATAACACTATATGATTATCCTCTACCTTATGTTTTATTTATTTAAAATGAAATTGGTCATGATGTTTCTAAACTGACATTTCTTTTCTCTGCTCTTTTATTGAGGGTGTAGTTTTTATTTATTACCAAATTAAACCGTTCTAAACTATTGTTTTTTAAATGGATTTTGTTCTAATTGAAATGTTAATGTATTAATGTGGAAAGCATGGTAGTGTAGTGGTTAGTGCTGTGGCCAGAAGGTCCTGAGATTGACCCCCAAGGGTCTTCCTCTGTGTTGGCCTCCTGTCCAGAATGAAACTTGCCTTGTGCCTATAGTCACTTGGGATAGGCCCCAGTTTCCCCATCACCCAAAGTGGATTGGAGAATGTATTTATTCATGTCTGTGCAAGTCCATAATTTTTTGTCCATTGTCCATGAATATTGTACCTATATAGGACATTGCCCATGAGTACATTAATTGACTATCAATGTTATTTGGATTGTTATGGTTAAATTTTAATTCAGTTACATGACTGTCCTGCACTGTATGTTGTTGTTTATGTGAAATATATCCTAAACGATAGAAAGGTCAAGTAAAACCTTATAAACCGTCATCACTGACCCACCTGCTGCAGCTGCCTTCCAAGAACTTGGAGGGCATGTTATCCGGACAGTGAATGACCTCATGGACCAGGGTTGTGTAGGTCTCCTCTGTTTGATGTTCTATCTCTGCTTTCTCCAAGTCTGCTTGGCCTCCAGGCCCTGCTGACCACTCCTCACCAAGCATGGCCTCCACACACACCAGCCGTCATACCTCACACCTTCACTGAGAGAGAAGGAGAGAGGTCTCAGACATATCAGACAACATAATGTGTCCTAAAGTATCAAAACAGTCCTTCTAATGAGTGAGTTCAGGTACATTACTTTCCACCTGCTGCTGACATTCCTGCACATACAAACACACACCTTCTATAATTTCCATAAATATCACAGATAAGCAGAATTAGATGCTCTGGAGCAGTCGCACATGGACCAAAGGTCACACCAGTCGTGCCCTAACCTGCTCCTTCTCCTTCTTCTCTGGTACATAGGAGTCAACACACGTGCTCCATGGAGATCTGACCACAGCTTCAGTAAGTCCTGTTTTATAAAGCGTAAGGAGAGAAGTGTGTGTGCTGAATCAGATCTGCAATGACCTGCCAGAAGCTCCACCTTCCTGTCGCTCTTTTATGGTTCCTCTTGTGTGAGGACGTGCCCATATTTCATGTGTTTACAATTTGTACATATAACTGCTGAAACTCTTAAGAGCGTGTACGCTGACTTCATCACTCTCATAACTACAGAAGGTTATTTTCATAGTGACAAATTCCTAAAGAATTCATAGTGTATATAGTACATAATTTATAGCAGATACTAAGGCTTATTAATGTATAGTTAATGTTATAGTAGACACTAATTCATAGTGTGTATGTAACAGTTCATAGTAGATATTGAAATAATTTGGAGGTACTGAATAATTTATAGTGAACACTACATTTCCTAGTATAAAAAGAATAACTCTTAGTGAATAATTTATGGTGGACACTTAATAGTTCATAGTAGAAGGGGAACAAATGTTAGTATAAGTAAATAGATAATAGTAGATTGACAGTGAATAATTCATAGTGGATACTGAATAATGAAAACATAGTAAACATAATCATATCCCTATTATTAGTTATTAATATGACTCTTACATACACAGTGTAACTGTTTAAAAGTAAAAACACTGTTTAAGTGCAGAACACAAAAGGTTTACATAGTTGTTCAATTCATCCCAATCGCAGGTATAAAAAAGCATTGACTATGCACACTGGACACACTTAGCACAAACACTTCCTAGCATCATAATGTAGCAACAGCTACTCAACGGCATTTAAACACGTTGAGCTGCTTCAACATTTGAAAAACACATTTACTTAAAAATCCCAAATCCACCACAGAGATATTATTGGATGTAAAAATGATTTAACTAGCATGCTAACTTACGCTGCCTGGTGTAGGGATCACTGGGGCAGCCTTCTAGTTATACTGGTGGAATTTCTACGTCAGATCATTGCAAAATATGAAATGTCTAGTTAGTTTCCTGTAAATTTGCCCAGTGATTGGGTTATTGTATCTATAGATTTGGCAGGAGCTGCCACTAGACTTACTGTTTTATTCAGTTTTATATTGAAAAACCTGAGGTAAACAATATATTACAGTAACTGTTGACTGAATCGTTAAATACATTCTAGTCTTCACATACATTAGGGCAAATACAATCAATTGCATGGTGTATTGAAGTGAGGTCTTATTCATCAAGTAAAGCTTTAATATAGTACTTTCTTCTAATATCAGCTTTTTTAGCTTTTAATTTACAGGGTCCTTTGCATTAAGTTATAGTATACACTGCTCATAGCAAGAGACACCATTAATCACATGGCATTTAGGATTTAACCAGCTTTAACTTAGCTGTGCATTCCAATTTACAGTGCAGCAAGTGATAATATAAAATTCTCTTACCAGCCTGCTATGCAGCGTCAGCTGTGTATGAACATGCAGGAAAAGGTCCCAAAGCCCTGGAGAGAATCAGCGTCATTCCTCCCTGCAGGCCAGATGCATGAAACATGAGAAATAAAACCGCAGCGGCTTAAAGACAATGTGCTTCATATCTCACACACTCCATAAACTCATTCCAAAAGCTCAAGATCCCCCCGAGGACTGAATCAGAGTGTGGCACTCTCGCTCTCCCACTTGCTTTCTACTCACTCGCCCCATGCACTGTCTTCTGGCTGGTCAGATTAGCATTGAAGGACTGAAGGTCGTCGGTGAGAATAGCCGGGGATTAGCACGGGGGAGACGAGCCGAATGGAAATCCCTTTCACATCAGCACTGTTGGACTATAGAAGCAGCTCCTTGTCCAAATCACTCTGATCCACTTAGTCACTGCCAATAGACTTTATTTGTCCCACATTTCAGTCATTTTTGAGGACCGGGGCAGGTTGAACAGGCTAGCGAATTGCAAATTTATGTTTGCTGAAGTAACTTTGGCAATTTTGCTGTGAGAGAACATTGTAACTGATCTATCTTTGCTTTGCGTTGCTTTTCAAACATTTCATTGCTGCAGTAAACAGGACAATTAAATTAATCTAATCATTTGGGGATGTCGTCGGTTTGTACTGAATTATACTTTTAGCCAATGTGTTTTCATGTTTTTAGATAGACCACTCCATTTATGCAAGCCACACCCAACACCAGGTTTGACAGACTCATGTATAAACCACAGCTTTTCATTGGGGAAATACAGTAAGGGCAGTTGGGCTCAACTGTGATATTTACAACTTATTAAAGAACACTGACCTGTGGGACTAAAGTCATGCTGCCACTCAGTACAGGTTAGTCTTTCAGACACTTAGTGGTTGGAACTGCACTAACCTCCACCTCCTGCAAATACCCTCTACAGCAGCGGCCCCCAACCTATTTCGTGCCACAGACCGGTTTAATGTCAGACAATATTAAAAACAACAAAATAAAATGATACGACCAACACAAAAACTGTGGTATTTTGTAAATATAATCATAAACGTGAATCCACTGTGTAATACCTTTTTTAGCAGCATATTTCTGAAATGCGGCAACAACGATCAGAGTATGTTCCTTTCAGAATAAGTTTTCAGTGCTGTTGTGGCGATCTCAGGGTTTTCTGCCGTGACTTTCATCCAGAATACTGTAAAGGTTGATGTCTCGAACATACTTAGATGCTACGGATTGAGATCGTTTTTTTTTTTTTTTTAAAGTAAAAAAAAAATTGTGTGGCCCGGTACCGGCCCCCGGCCCAGT
>JBBIGC010058464.1:0-11124 GCA_037576955.1 Lepidarchus adonis | reverse complement strand
TTTTTATCTTTCGATCCCGGCGTTTAATGGAAACGGGCGACTAAAAGAGACAGGCTATTATTAGAAGATATACGGTACTTTTGAAAAAAGTATCCCCAGGTCAGTAAAGCCATGTTCAGCAGTCTGAACATTCTCCACAAGGGGGCGCTTTTGAGAACATCTTTAAATAAAAGTAAACCCACATCGGTAGTGGTGGCCCAGTGGGTAGGACCTTACCCTGGACATCAGAAGGTCGCAGGTTTAATTCCCACCCCAGGCACTATCATCACTACCATCCCACTACACTGCTCCCTGACCACTGTTCATAGCTGCCCACTGCTCCACGTGTGGATGGGTTAAATGTAGAGGTCACTTTTCATTGTGGTTCACTTTGTGTATGAGTGTTTCACCAGCAGAATCTTACAGATACATGCATGTCTGTAATTAAAATATGTATGTATAATTTATAAAGCTGTAAAAAAATGCTTGGAAATAATTATATAATTAATAGCCAAATTAATTGCTATACTGCTATTATAATTTAAAAGTGTAACTCTGTCCCATTTTCTGCTTTCTGCTAGTAAATTTTATTCATTTAATACAACTCCAAACTATAACATAGTAACGTGTGTATTCACTGGCTTTTACAATGTAGTTTGGAGTCGTATTAAATAAATTCAATGAAATTGTGGCAAAGCTGAAATCTTTCACTGAAGAACTGTAATGAAATGATGTGTTGTGTCACTTCCTGTGTGTACCCAGCAGGGCTGTGGGCCGAGAGAAGTTGGAACGGTGAGAGGCGATCCTTTCAGAAGTCAGGAGCTGGGATAGAGGTTAAAGGTGACCATGGCACTGAAGGTCCAGCAGTCCAAGTAGAGGGAGAAGAGGAGAAAGGAGCCCAGAAAGAAATCGTAAACGCAAACATGGGCATCAACAACATCGCCAGCAAGTTGGAGCTGGTGGCTTCTGGGCTCAGTGCCAGTGAACTGGTGGGATATTGTTCTCTCTCCATTTCTCTCTTCCTCTCTCTTTCTATCTCTCTTTCTTTCTCTCTCTCACTCTCCATTTCTAGCTCTCTCTCGCTCCTCCCCTTTCTCTAGCTCTCTCTCTTTTTCTCTCTCTCTAGCTCTCTAGACCTTTTTTCTTAAGCTCTCTCTCTCTCCCCCCTCACTCTAGCTCTTTCTCTCCTCTCTCGCTCTAGCTCTCTCTCTCTAGCTCTCTCTTTCTCTAGCTCTCTAGATCTTTTTCTCTCTTGCTCTCTTTCTCTAGCTCTAGCTCTCTCTAGCTCTAGTTCTCTTTTGCACTCTCTCTCTCTCTAGCTCTCTAGACCTTTTTTCTTTGGCTCTCTCTCTCTCTCTCTCTCAAACATGTGAAGATCTCTTTTGTAATGTTACAGTGACGGTACAAGGCTAATATACAGTGCCCTCCATAATTATTGGCACCCCTGGTTAAGATGTGTTTAAAGCCTTAAAATAAATTCAGTTTTTATTGCAGAATCATACTCTTACAATTGTAGAAAAATGTAACCTTCAACTCAAGGAAAAAAAAATCCCTGACGAAGAAATAATTATTTTTCATAAAATCACCTGTTCCACAAAATATTTGAAACTTATAGCCCACCAATTATTAACATGCAATTTGCATTACACACATACTTCAGGCTGAGCTGAGTTGTTAAGCAGCCTTTAATAGACTTGTTAATGTGGTTTCTGACTCATCCATCATCTGTAAACGTGGATAAAATGGCTTGATTTGTAACATTGTATTAGTGTTTAATTTTAGGACGACCTCAAGGGTGTTTTAACTTCTGTTTTGAGCTTCTGATTCTTCCAGCAGCCTTCAGTTGGAGAATAGGTTATTGTAGGAAACCAAGACCGGTAACATAAATTGATTATCATTTATTAGCACTGAGCCTTTCATTTGTTTTCTTCATGCTTTTTCCTGCCAGTTTAAGTACATGCAGTGAATTACTGCACAGGCCTGTTTAATATGTGAAATTGCACAGCATGCAGGTCAGTGGAAGGAGGCTGCTACATGAAAAATGTAATTGGAAATTAATTTTCAATTTCCCTCTCTCTCTCCCACTCACTCACACACAACACACACAACACACAGAACACACACACACACACACACACACACACATACATGTCCAAATATTATATATATATATATATGTTTGGACATGTCAGAAATAAGTGTCCGGTACACAGGGCCAAGTGATTTGGGGAAATCTTTTTTTTTCTTTATATTTGTATTTACATGGTAGTGAATCTAATGTGACAGAGCTTGACATAGATTTCATTATTATTATTATTATTATTATTATTATTATTAAAAACCTGTCTATTATGTTGAACTATATACCACTTAATTAAAATAGCAGCCTTTGTGATTTGAAAATTTCATGCTTTCAAATTTCAATATAAACCTTATTTATTGTTAATCCAGTGCAGTGTGTTTTATACTATATTTTAGTCGTGTATCATTTAATGCGTCATCACTGTCTATTGCAAAAATCATTAATGCTTTCGTAGTGAGAACGTGTCATTTTTGTCAGGACAAAGTGAACCGAGAGGATGAAAAAAATGTCCTGAACTGATAATGGAAGTTCCTTGGCAGTTTCTATTAATTTCTTCATTACATTTTATAAAGTTCAAACAAAAAGTGTGGCACATGATTTCAGTCCAACAATTAATCTCATTTTTGCTTTGCTTGTTGACTTTTCTCTTCCTGCCTAGACTGCGGTAAAGAAGTTTGTGAGGAAAATGCATGGACGTCTAAGCAACGAGATGTCCCCCAGTACCACCCATGTCATTATCAAGACCGGTATGTTTTTCTCCTCCCAGTAAATATCTCCTGGCAGAGCACTTCCATGAATCACTTCCAGGAAGAGCTGCAGCCGATAATCTGTGTACTTCTGATCAGAATGTCTTACTTCTTCTGCCGCCCCCCGCAAGTGTGTGAGCTGCTTTTCTCCTCCTGAGAGGGGTCACACTCTGCTCCAGACAGGTGTACACCCCACACACACAATCCTCCAGTAGTAATTACTCCCTCTGTTGAATTATTTTTATATCAAAGCCGTCGCTTCCAAAGCAGCGTATTAGCGAGCGCCATCAAGAAAGTCTATTTAATGGCGGTGTTGCCTGGGCAACAGGCTCAGGTCTTTGGTCTTACTGCGGGATGTAGAGGAGAAAAGCTTTCAGGCCATTTAAAGGAGGACAGCTGTGTAGGGTTGGAGGGGATCACACGTTTTGTAGTCTACTAAACTGGCTTGTGCATTAGCAGAGAAAGTCTTTCATCATTGTCATTCAAACCATGACCCTCCGAACATCTCCAGTCTAACTTGCCCACGGTCAACCGGAGTGGTGCCCTTTAGCAGCATTACCCATAGACTGGTCTAAAGTGGTTATGTCGAGAGGATAGTTGTCCTCGCTTAATTTATCATTGATATGACAGGAATTTTTCCACCCTCTGGTCCCTCCTGCTCTCCCTGCACTGTGTAGCAGCAGCACGCTGGCTAATTAGTTTTGAACACAAGCCTAATGATCACATCTGCTGTAAATCTACCCCAGTGCATCTCTGTGGCATTGCTCACTGAGCTTCTGTGATGCATTTTTCCAAACAAAACCTTTTTTATTGCTGATTTCTCCCTACACTTTTTAAGCACTTTGCTCTGGAAGGAAGTGACGCTCCCTTACTGAAGTGGATCTTAGAATTGATTGATTTATTCATTCATTTACTTTCCAATGTAGCTGTGCGTTCAGGAGAGCCACGTTTACAACAAACCATTTAGCTCTTCTAGCACCGGGCTGAGAATAGCTCCAACAACTTTTAGGAGTTCCCGCTTTCTTGCATCGATAGATAGTTTTTGACTTTGAGCAACACGGGTGAACTCAAAAACTGAAGACTGGCATCTCAGATCCTTTGAGATCAGCCTGGAGACGCCATTACTAAGAAGGTGGAGCATGGCAGCATCATTTTTACCATAAATTTTTCAGAGTCCGGTTTATTACCTGGTACATACAAGGAATTTGCTTGTGCTGAAGAAAGATGGCTTAAAAAAGGTGTCAGCAGTTTAGCAGTTTAGCAGTTTGTGCTACAGAAGCTGCCTTCCTCACTGAGCCTGAGCCTTTGGCGTCCATGACCCTTGCCAGTTCTTTGGAACAATTTTGGTAGGTGGTAACCAGGAACACCCCACAAGCCTTGTCGTTTTGGAGATGCTCTGACTCAGACTAGCTGTGACAGTTTGGCACTCGCATCCTTGTGCCATTTTTCCTGCTTCCAACACATTTTCTTTAAGAACTGGCTGTTCACTTGCTACTTAATATGTTCCACCTGCCTGACAGGAGCCACTGTAATGAAATCCTGAGTGTAATTCGGTTCTTATGTAGTGGCCGGTCTGCGTAATTGTATCAGTTTATTCATTTTTGCAGAAAAACTGGGAACAACGGCGACAAGTTGGCTCTAGGCGAAAGCAACTTGGCGACATGTAGCAATGAAGTTGCTGTTTTTGTGAGGACCAGGTTACAGAGCGTTTCTGTTCCTGCACACTAATGAGTTTTCTGCAGCTGTTTGTGTGCTTTTGTCAGTTTCCCTTCTTTCTCTCCTGTCTAAGCAGATGGGGACCTGGTGTGCGAGCGCACATTAAAGTACTTCCAGAGCATCGCCGGCAGGAAGTGGGTGGTCAGCTACTTGTGTAAGTATTTTGGGTCCCATTACACAAGAAGCATTAAAGATCCCGAAGATGTTTATATCAAATTATTTATACTTTATAGCTCGTTCACCGCAATGGAAAGGAATAGTTTAGAGAAGTTTACACAGTTTTACACTTATTCCAGATGTATTCAAACAGCAAAAACAAGCTTAGATTCCAAAGTTGCTTTTTATATTTCAGAACAAAATTTATTTCAGATACACCAAAAGTCAGAGGTCACCAAAAACATATGCAAATGCAGTTGCTATTTAAACAATATTGTAACCAAAGAACAACAGTCGGGACTCCCAATATGTTATGGCTAATTGAGGACACTTGAGGGGTAAATGGAAATTTGTATAAATTAGATTTTTCTCCGAGTCTGTTGCTTTTAGAGCAAATCCTGTTTTGTGTTAATGTATTACTGTAGTAAAACCTATGCATTTCATTTTCCTTGGGACACTATTTGTGTTTTTTCCTGACCAGGGATATCAGAGAGCTTCAAGCAAGGCAAGCTTCTAGATGAGGTAAATGCACATTTGTCAAACCATGCAGTGATGTCGAAAAAATTAAGACACCTCATAAAATGTTTGTTCTTTTTTAAGAAATACCAGCGTACAATATTACATCTTTTCTGAAGTTGTATCTGTAGATGATACAATTGCAAAAACAATTCTTACCAACCCCATTTCCAGAACAGTTGGGACATTTGTCCAAAATACAATAAAAACGAATATCTGTGGTTCTCATTAAACATTAATTGACAAAAGTAATTTTCCAGAATTAGCTGTATTTTGTAAATATACCCAAATATGAATTAGATGACTGCAATACATTCAACAAAAATTGGGACAAAAGTACAGTTCCCTCTAGAGCAGAACTCCTTCAACTGATTCATTCATTCACTGTTTGTGACACTATTTAACAATATATAGTTATGGTTCTACTATCACGCATACTTGACGTGCCTTATACTGTAGCCACAGCAGATAAAGGGTCAAATAAATTAACAAACCGATTTATAATCAGTGTTATTTGTTTCTTCAGTCATGTTATTTTTGATTAATTGTGAAACAGAACTGAAATAAAACAGTATGAATTATTTTTTGTTTGTTATAGATGCTTGGTATCTATATCATCAATGGCATAAAATGAAGACGCATTCTATAATGCTGGCATAAAAGCAAAAAAACAACAGGTTTACCTTGATTTTAAAAATAATAATAATTAAAATCTCCCTCGATCATGACTTATGCAGGCTAATTTAAAGCAGGTGAGGTACAACAGTAGCATCCATCATCCATGAGCAGGTTGTCAGTTCAAAAGGAACATTTCTCAATGTAAGTTTCCAGAGAATTTAGTGATGAACATGCACATTATGCACAGTACATAGTATTGTAAACAGACTCAGAGAATTTTAAGACCTCATTGCGTTTAGATCAGAGACTACTGTTAAATACTTGTGATCTATGAGATGATTCCATTCAGTTTGTTTTTAGATCATCTATGATGTATGGTTTCCATTGGCTGAGACATACGTTAGGATCTTTACAGACGTGGGTTGTATCAACGCAGCGTCTCTTCCTGGGAAATCCAATTCTTATTTTCTCAGGACAATGACGGACCACATTCTGCATGGTCTACAGCAGGGGTGTCGAACTCAAATACACAGTGGGCCAAAATTTATATTTATTGAAAAAATCTTTACGCAGATATAACAATGAACTTTTTTATATAAACTAAAACAAGTTTTGTTTAAATATTGAATATGGAACAAGCAAAGCTTAATACTATACAATATATATCTTAATATTGCACACATGCAAAATCGAATTTCGAATAAAAAATATAAATGGCATTCATTTCTTAAGTAAAATGTAAATTAAAATTGTATGCCTTTTCTTTTTTATTTGCAGCTTTCTGTTTTATATTTCAGCCATAGCATTCCACAGATTAACATTTTAAATTAAATAGCAAGTATAAATAAATTAATTAATAATGTCCTTCTATGAGCATACCACCATTCAAGGCAATGCCTTGGAGTAGCAAGAAAACGTGCAGAATGAAAACATTAATTACAGCTCAGTTTGCTACACACTGATCTACTCTGTGTCCAAGCTCGATACCGGATTTATTGTCACATAATTGTGTTTACTCTTTTAAAATCATAATGACAATACATAGGAAACTACCCAAATTACACTGATCAAAAGTTTACATACTCCAGTTTTTAATACAGTGTATTCCCCCCTTTAACATCAATGACAGCTCGACTCTTTTGTGGTAGTTGTGGATGAGGCTCTTTATCTTCTCAGATGGCCCATTCTTGCTGCAAAAAGCCTCCAGTTCCTCTGAATTCTTGGACTGTCTTGCATGAATTGCACATCTGAGGTCTCACCAGAGTGGGTTAATGATACTGAGGTCAGGAGACTGACTCACTTTATTTTGCTGTAGCCAATGACCGGTTCAACTTGGCCTTGTGTTTTGGATCATTGTCATGTTGGAAAGTCCAAGTACGTCCCACATGCAGCTTTCAGGCTGATGAGTGTAAATTTTCCTCCAGTTTTTTAAACACTTACCATATTCATCTTGCCATCAGTTCTGACCACATTTCCTGTGTTTCGTAGCTCCCACATCCCCAAAACATCAGTGAACCACCACCGTGTTTCACAGTAGGAATGGTGCACCTTTCATCATAGGCCTTGTTGACTCCTCTCCAGTGTTTATGATTGTGGCCAAAAAGTTATATTTTAGTCTCATCACTCCAAATGACTTTGTGCCAGAAGGTTTGAGGTTTGTCTCTGTGCTGTTTGGCATATTGTAAGCAGGATATTTTGTGGCATTTGCGTAATAATGGCTTTCTTTTGCATCTCGACCATTCAGCCCATCTTTCTTCAAATGCCTCTTTATTGTGCATCTTGAAACAACCACACCACCTTTTTTCAGAGAGTCCTGCATTTCACCTGAAGTTATTTGTGGGTCTTTCTTTGCATCGTGAACAATTGTCCTGGGAGCTGTGACTGAAATTTACGTGGTTTGGATTCAACTGACCCCTAATTTTCCTCTTCTTAATTAGAGTTTGAACACTGCTGATTGGCATTATCAATTTCTTTGATATTTTCTTACATCGCTTTCCTGTTTTATAGAGTTCAACTACCTTTTTCCACAGATCCTTTGACCATTCTTTTACTTTCCCCATGACAGGAGTCAGCAGAAACTCATTTTATACACACTGTTTATACACACCCACTAACTACAAGCTAACAGATCACCAGTGAAGATGGCTCCTTTAATAGCCATTCAAACCTGTTTGTGTAAAGTTGTGTGCATGTTATCAGGCCAAATCACCAGGGTATGTAAACTTTTATCAGGATCATTTGGGTAGTTTCTGTTGTCATTATGATTTAAAAAGAGTAAACACAGTTGTTTGACAATTGGCTTCAGCCAACAACTAATCATGAGTGAAAGAAAAGTTTGTGTTATCATTCATATTCTTTGAAAAATGGTTAAGAAGTTATTCATTCTGTCAGGGTATGTAAACTTATGAGCACAGCTGTATAACAACATGGCCAGGTCAGGGTGTCCTACATTTTACTACATAATATGTTTGGGAACCAAGCAACATGATAACTACCCAAAACATTTCACTACATCCACCAAGTAATGGCTGAGAATAAAGAAATGAAGAGTTGTAATAGCCTGGTCAAAGCCCAAAACTGATTTCTATTGAGGTAAAACAGATGAAATAATTATTCCTTTGAAGTCATCTATATTCATTTATTTACTTAAATATGTGATTTTCTTTATTCATTGATGAAGCAATTTCTTTACTTTTATCTATAGCCATTATTTGAGATAAAATCTAATATTAATGTTGATAAATTAATAAACTATTTAATGCGGTTTCCTCGGTTTTTCGTGTTTATTATTACACATTTCTGTTTTATTATATAAATTTTTTTTATTAGAAACCAGTCTCAACGAAAAATCTTTCCTGTAAATTTAAAGTGCTGAGGTGCAGTTTGCATGTAATTCATCTTCTGATCCCTATATAGTGCTCGCCATAATGTTTGGGACAAAGACACATTTTTCATTGCTCCAATTTTAAATCAAACAATTCAGAAATGATTAAAGAGCACATTACAGGCTTTAATTTAAAGTTGTTGCAGTTTTTTACATACGTTTTAGTTTCACTGTGTAGAAATTCCACCCCTCCCCCCACACTTCTGGGCACCATAGTGTTTGGGACAATTGGCCTTACAGGTATTTGCGAATCCTCAGGTTTGTTTCATTGCTATATTTATGCAGGGATTTGACACCCAGGCTTGCTTCTACCATTTAGAGTCTGTAGTTGCCATTGTTCTGTTAATGAAAGTCACAGATCAGATTATCAGGCTGAAAAACAAGAATAAAACCATTATAGACATCAGTCAAACCTTACGGTTACCAAAATCTGGATTGATGTTCAGAAGATTGAATGATGAATGATGGTAAAGAAAAATCCTCTAACTTCTGTCCAACAGATCAGTAACAGGCAGGTGTGTCTTTGACAGAGACTATTATCCACAGAAGACGTCTTGAAAAGAAACTAAATTGCAAGAGTTGCAGTTGCACAATGAATTCTGAGACTCTTATCTCCTCAAGTTCATGTAAATGCCTCCAAATTCTTTGGATTCTTTGGACATCCTGCTGCAAGATAATGATCCCAAACATATTGCTGAGGCAAGATGGGAGTTTCCTTTAATGGCCAATCCAGTCACCTGACTTGAATCCATTGGAGCATTCCTTCTATAGAAGAAACTTAGAGCAACAAGCCCCCGTAACCATCAAGAGTTGAAGATGGCTGCAGTAGAGACTTGGCCAAAGAAGACTCTTAGTGATGCCTATGAATTTCTATTATTAATCAACAAAGTACTAAACATGACTGCTTTAATATGCCTACCTTTACTTTGTCCCAAACATTATGGTGCCCTGAAATGAGGGGAGCTGGTATACAAATTGGTGTAATTTTTACATGGTAAAACTAAATACAAATATCTTGTATCAATATGTTGTTTGATTTAAATTTTTATACTGAGGAGCAAAGAATAATGTGTCATTGTCCCAAACATTATGGAGGGCACTGTAGCTGATTATTTTAAGCCACTTGAACACCGGTGTAAAATAAGTAGCTGAAGGCACTGATTGATTGACTTGATTATGGGTCCTTTCGCGAGATGCTCATTATGAAAAAAACTCTCACTTAATTATATTACGACGCACTGCTGAAATCACCACATACAGCTAATAAAACACCAAATACTCTGTGTCCTCTTATTATGCTCTTTGCTTTTCCTAGGCTCAGTTTGAAGTGAGAGGAGACGTTGTTAATGGACACGACCACAACGGGCCCCTGAAAAGCCGGACCACTGCAGATGATCATGTGAGTGGGGTGTTGGGCACTGGTCTGTGATCTGAATCAGAGAAGTGGGCATTGTTATTGTTTTATCTGGTATCAGCTATTGGTGCTGAGGAAAAATATACGCAGCACATGACAGAGTGACATCAATAAGAATATACCTGTTCTGCTGACCATTTTCCAGCCTCAAGCCCACTACCGCATACTCGATATTGGACCACAGCCCACAGGTTGAAAAGCACTTATCTAGAAGGTTCATGAATTTTATTATGTACACTGTTATGTCCTAATCAGCCATAACATTAACATCACCTTCCTAATATTATATATCCCAGTACTGTGCCAGTGCAGCTCTGACTGTCTTGTACTGTGTTTTGACACCGGTGGCTCTTCATCAGGACACGTGAGCCTTGGGTGTCTTACGACCCTGTCGCTGGATCACCAGTTGTCTTTTCTTGGAGCTGTATCAGTAAGTAGGACTCATAGCACACTGGGAAGCCCCCAACACCTGCTGTTCTGTGGGTACTGCATATTCTATAATGCATTCCATTTATTTTTTTATATTTTTATATTATATATTTTTTTATTTAAAGGCTTATTTTGAGGCAGAGGGGATTCTCCCACAAGCATTGATGTTTTCAATCTTAATCAATCTATGTGATTGATTGTTTTTTTTAGATGTACCTGTAAATAAACAAGAAATTAGAATATCGTGAAAAAGTTCAATATTTCTTGACATTCCTTTCAGAAAGTAAAATTCATATTTTCTGTAGATTCAGATTTCAGAGTGAAAAATATCAAGACTTTATTTCTTGGAATTTCAATGATTATGGCTTTCAGATAATAAAACCCAAAATTCACTGTCTCATAAAATTTGAATATTGTGAAAAAGTTCAATCTTGGAAACTCATGGTGTTACATCGTAATCAGCTAATTAAAGGTGAGAGAAAGGTGTCAGGACACACAGTGCACCACAGTCAGAGTTGTTTCCATGGTGTGAGGGGGAGCCACTTGATACTTAGCAGATGGGGTTAATGTTATGGCTGGTGTT
>JBBIGC010058436.1:0-11125 GCA_037576955.1 Lepidarchus adonis | reverse complement strand
ACACCATCTACCGGAATCAAATTCCTTGTATGTGTTCACTCACTTACTTGGCCAATTAACACGATTCTGATTCTGATTCTGATTCTGATTTCGTCCTGGCAGCCAATCCTCTGCTGGTTTCACCGCCGTTAAACGCAGAAGAAGCCGTTGTAGAAGAAGTTTAACTATAGACTTTTATTTTTAAAGCTCTCCCTTTACTCTCTTTATTTGTTCTGGCAAACAGCTATCCACCATCTTCTAATAGTTTCTGCTGCCTATACTCCAGTTTCCTGTGTTTTAATTTCATCAGATTGCATGAAATCAACTACCAAAACGATGACATGGGCACTGCACTACACAGCGTTCCAATTAAGTTGAATGTTACTGAACAAACCTCCCAATGATAATAGTATCATTTTCAAAAATGTAAAACTTATTCCAAATTATCTCTCACAACAAAGTTTTAATATGGTTGATTGGTTGTAAAGAACTGAAAATGAAAAGTTGTCAAATTTGCAGCATTAGTAGATCATATTTACTGAAATCAAAAGCTATTTCAAACAAAAACATCTTAAAAGGTCAAGTTACATATTAACATAGGACTCTTTATTGGACAGCAGCTTCACAGTTCTTGCATCGACTAAACTTGTGCATAAATATCTTTGCTGGACGTCAGAATAGCCTCCTTGAGCTGCCGCTTTAGATCTTTTGCTAGAGGATGCTCCACTCAATAGGACTGAGGGCAGGGGAGGATGGGGGGCACACCATGAGTTTCTCTCATTTTATGCCAAGATGTTCCTTGTGTCTTTACATGGTTCATTGTCATGCATGAAGATGATTTTGTTACGGAAAGGACGGTTCTTCTCTCCCCATGATTCCGGCCCAAAACATGACTCCACCACCTCCTTGCCGACGTCGTTGGGACATGGTGGCCAAGCACCAACCATCCATCACTCCATCCATCTGAACAAGACCGTTTGATAATGAGTCTTCATGTCGTTCTGGAACTATGGTTATGTATCTTTTTTCTAGATATTGGTACAGTGATGTTTTAGTTTCATGTACCATTAGATTTGTCAACACAAACAGTGGTCTCCTTCTCACCCAGCTTCTTGCTTATGGTTTTGAAGCCAATTCCAGCCTTCTGCAGGGGTACAATCTTGTCCCTGACATCCTTAGACAACTATTTGGTCTTGCCCATGGTGAAGAGGTCAGAGTCTAATTGATTGAGTCTGTAAACAGGTGTCCTTTTTACAGGTAAGTAGTTAAGATGGGTTTATTTAATGTGGCTGAGGAGTTAAAATTAGGAGAATCTAACAGTCTGTAGAGGACAGAACTCTTAATGGTTGATAGGGGATCAAATACTTTTCACTCAATGTGTAAGGGCATCATTGTTAAGCAGCACAGAAAGTTATGCCAAAAATTTGAATCCTGTTATAAGGCTAAGAATGATGAGACTCATTTGGTTAAAAGTATGTCCAGCCTTACCCTACATGACAGGCCTCGCTCAGGGTCATCTCCGCTTAAAAACACTACAGCTCACAAACCATCGTTTTTATAAACGTTACTGAAGGCTGAATGACTCAGTGTTAGCCGGATAAAACCAGTAGCATGCTTTTCAATGAACACAATGCATAATGTTTCTTCATACACGCTTAGAGTATAGTAGCCAGCTATGCTAACTTTCCAATGTTTGCAAAACACAGAGACGTTTGGGTTTTTTTTCATGACAAAAGAAGGGAGGTTATTATGCTATTAACTCAGAGCTAGGCAGTAGCCAGCAAATACAAACTGGCATTTGAGTTTGTATTGCTGTTTTTAGACTAGGCTTTGGCAGTAGCCAGCAAATATTGTTAGCATAGCATTTGAGTTTGTAATGCTGTTTTTAGATTAGGGCTTGGCAGGGGCCCAGCTATGAAAGTGTTAGCCTAGGCTATGAATGTTGATGTATCATAATTGACATGTCTTTGTAAGAGCTTGGCAGACCGCTTCTTCTATAAAAGGTGCTCACAGAGTTTGGATTTTTAGAACGAGAATTTCTCTCCTTCTCCAACCCTGTGGATCCTTGTATTGGGGAGCCGTCTGCCAAATTCAAAAACGAGATCTGAATTTCTGCTGAACTGTGAGTAAAAAGACCATTCTTCTTTTTAAACTACAAAAGACGTTTCTTGCGCAGTTTGTGTGTGGAAAATCTCTTCATTAATAAAATAGAAGGTTAGGATGCTTAATAGAACTCACGATGAAAAGTTTTAAAAGCCTTCCCATCAGGAAATAGTGTTAGAATACTTAATTCTAAGTTTCTGACCTGAGGAGGTCACTTCTTGATTAATTCAAGTTGTGTCAGAGTATAAACTTTTAACAAATCCCTATAGCATCCCAACATCAGAAAGTGATTCATGTTTTACGTACCTGTGGAGCAATAAAGAGTGAGACAAAATTCACGTGTGTCTGACTCAAGCGCCACGTTTAATCTGTCCGATCCCCCTTTCTGCTCCAAAGTACTTTTAGTTGTATCAAGTGTTGACAAAAGCAATAAATCCAAAGAGAAGAGAAGATCTTTTACCTAACATAATTAATAAGAATGAACGTGTAGACATTTTTCATATTGTAAATGAGCACTGCAACTCAAAACAACTGTTTTAAAAGGAATATTTGCATAAACATACAGAGGCCTAAATTCTGCAAACATAAGTAGTCTTCCAATAACACATTATGTTTGCTAATATAAATGTAATCATTTAAAAGAATATCTGATCACTATGAAACCATGTGATGTAAAATGATGTAACACAACTGAAGCATCTTTTCATGAAAACATGGTAATTCCTGTGTGTCCAAACTTTTGACTGGTAGTGTCAATGCATAACAAAAGTTCTCTGAATTCAATTGCAATTTGCAAAAAAGTTTGTGACACTATCTTGATCCATGCAAAGGAGAGTTTACCTTTACCAAGCACCTGATCAGGGCTATGCAGAAGCAGACAAAGTACTAGTACAGTCAAATTTACTTTAGTGAAAGTACTGAAATACTACTTCCAAAAGTACTTAAGTATTAAATGTACAAAAGATTTATTGCAAGGGTGCCTACACTTCTTTGGCTCGCGAGCTACTTTTAAAATGACCAAGTCAAAAGAATCTACCATCTATAAAAATGATACAAACACACACATGCCTGACTTTACAAAAGAGCAATTGAAACATTTGCAAGGAGAAACAGTAGTAAGAAAACAAAAGTATGACCCACCAAAAAATTATGTCACCAGCTGCCACTGCTACTGCTGGTGGTTTTAATCTTATGACTGATCATGAGGAGAGCCTGCTCAATATTATTTTAATCTGGTACAGCATGTAACCAGCCCAACTCACAACCCGGTCATAAATGAGATTTGTAAAAAAAAATTATTTAATAATTTCTTTTATGTGTTTGTTGTTCCAGGCACTCAAACCTGATCCAAAACTGTCAAAAAAGTACATTAATGAGCATACATTTATTAAAGCCATGTCAATGCCCCCCAGTGGACAATTATCTGTGTCAGTTTGATTTAAAAATTCTTGGTTTCATAGGGTTGTTGATGATATAGCACATCTATAAAGATCTCTGGTAAACAGAAAGCACTATGGAGAAATTATGTAATGGTTGCAAATAAGAAGAAAATGCAGAAAGGCAGAGCGTAAATGGAGAAAAAATAAGCTACATGACATTTTAAAACAATATCTTCATAATTATAATGCTGAATTAAAAAGGGCGAGACAACATAAACAACACTCTTGCCCTGTTTGCTACTCTGGATGTTCTAACAAATCCCCCTATGTAGTTCCCTTTAGAGTTCCTATGAACTAAAAAGTGTAATGAATTTGCTTATTTTTTCAATTTTAAAATTGAAAACATCAGACAAAACATCTCCATATTGAGCTCCACTCAATCATGCAGTGACATAAAATGTATTTTACCACATAGAAAAAAAAGTAACCTTCATGTCTGAATTTAATCTTTTCAATAACAAAACTCTTGAGGAAGTTGTGCTGCATCTTAATTGATTGATTTACTGTCTGGACACTCTGCCCACAAGGTGTTTTCAGCTTCATTGTATATTACGTTTTGCAAATAGCTCTATGTTCCCAAAAGCAAAAGTTTTCCAGAGCAGGACTTCAATGTGGAACAGTGTGCAGTTCATTTCTTTCCTCTGTGTGTTCAATTTACAGGACGTCGTATTTATTGGCATAAAGATGTGTCAGTAGTTTGAGAATGTGTGATGTCAGTGAATCTTTCTTTTTACACCACACACACACACTCTCACAAGCACACCAACAATCCAATATTCCATTAACCACACAGTTTGGGGGGTGTGTTCAAAAAATTATTCGGACAGCCCAGCGTTTAATAGAGATTGGCGGTTGTTGGTGAAGGGCTATTATTCAAGTCGCAGACGGAATGGGGATGGTATTTACAGCCACAAAATGTTGTGCAGGTTCTTCGCCTGAATGTTCTTTTGTATATGTTACCGCATGGAGTTTGAATGCTTAATCAAATGACCGTTTCCTTCCCATCACTCACACTACATCACCCTGTGGGGTTATGATTGATGTAGAGACAAAAGGGCAAAATGCACACAAAGAAATTTCATTTAGACTTTCTATCTTCCTTGATAGCATCTGATGACAAAACATATTTTATATGAAAAGGTACTTACCGTATGATTCACTGCAGTAGGGCGTTAGCCGAGGTGGTATGAAAAGAGAATTGACATACGGAAAGTACGGTGGGTCATTGGAGATCTGCGTTTACTACAGACAGGCTACTATTGGAAACTGGTGTCTATTTGTCACGCCGTCTCTTCAAACCCGACGTTTATTTGAAATGGGCATCAGTATGAGATGGACTATTATTAGAAGATATATGGTACTTTTACATTTGAGTCATTTGGCAGAGTGATGTACAGGGTGAACAGTTGGGAGTTAGATGCCTTTCTCAATCCTTCAAGTCAATTTCTCAAAAAATTAGGGTGCCACACGCACTGTGGCGCCTGTATAATGAAGCCCAAATCCTGCAAATAGTGGTTCAGTAAATGTGGCACAGAATGTGTGTATGTGTGTAAGTGTGTGTGTGTTAGAGCATACACTGTAGAAGGACAGAGTTCCGGCCGGACAGTCCACGTACACTCCTACTCTGTTAGATCTGGGGGGAGGACGAGGGAGATTAGTGATGTTATTATTGTGCAGAACAGAGTAACTGTTACTATAGCACTCCAGACTCCAGGACTTTTTATTCCGTCCAAACCCACAGCCATCACCTCCTCCACCTCCTAATTTCCTCCTGAGTGATTTATATGTCAGAGCTACAGAGACCCACTGTCCGCTCCATTCCACGTCCCAGTAACAGTGTCCACTCACACTCTCTCTACATAAAACCTGACTCCACTCTTCAAATCTGTCGGGATGATCAGGATACGGCTGCTTCTCCTCCACCATCTCCACCTTTCTGTTCCCCTCACTCAGAAAGAGATCAGTGTTTGCTGTGTTTGGGTCCAGTGTGAACTCACAGGCATCTGCACACAAGAAGAGACATTAGAGGTGTGTATGTGTTTGTGCAGCTCCACATGGTATGTGCGACATGTCTAGTGCAGTAGTGTAGGGTAAAGTTGCTTGTAGTTACAGTAGTGCTGCATGCCACTTTTTGCCTGCAACTTTCTGCTTGTAGCTACTGCCGATGGCCCCCGCAGGGATGAAAAGAGAAGCCGAGTGCGTATGTACATGCCAGTACACAGCCTCTCCACTGCCAAGACTCCTGCGTTTCCTCCTTGAGGTCACACACGGTAAGTGGGTACAATGTACTCCCAGGCAAAACCGCAAGGGATCTTGGAACAGCAATGGGCTCCAGAGACGTGGTGCACAAGCCCTGGCACCCATCAACCACTGCCCCAGCTATGGGCAAATAGCCCCACTGCCTTGTGGGTAGACCTATAAAGGTAAGGCTAAGAGAACTCACCCATACAGAAGAGCTAGGACCTGGCTTCTGCAGTTATGATGTGGGCCCAACCATGCCACCAGGTTGACCACATCATGGCAAAGATGAAAATGGAAATAGAGCACCTCCTACTGCACTTTTTAAAAAAAAATATTTAGGCAGGTATCCACCTCTGACCTATGGTGAACATTTCCTGGATCTACACCTGGTTGAAGACTTCCAGTAATGGGGTCTCAGGCAATGGGAGAATGGGAGCAGGTACGAATGGACTGGGAGCTCTTAGTTGGAGCCCTGCATGCCAGCAGCACAGGGTATTGGTCGCTGACATCTGGGATGTCTTTGGCAGACTCCTGTGTGACTAAACAGCTCTATTTAGGGACCCCACTGCTGGGTCTAGAAAAGATGGCCTAAAAAAATTACATTCAACTTAAAACCAGACAGGTTGCTGCACCTGTCAGGTACTTCCATCACTCCCCACCTGCAGTCTTACAACCTGAAACTGGCAACTTGGAATACGGTAGTTCTGAAAGGCCCCATAGAAGAACACCACTGATCACAGCAGAGCTGAAGCTGGACAACATTGACATCGAGGCTCTGAGTGAAACCAGGCTACTGGATGACAGATCATTAACAGAAGAAGGGATGGCCTACACATTTTTTTGGAAAGGCTACCCTACTGGTGGACAACATCTCCATGGTGTAAAATTGGCCATCAAAAACACACTGAAACACCTGTGGGCATTAGTGAAAGACTAATGACCCTGCGTATCCCCCTGGCGAAGAACCGATATGCCACACTTCTTAGTACATATACCCCAATCTGCCCTCCAACAGTGAGATAAAAGATTTCTACTATCAGTCACTACATGAGGCTCTTTGCAGGATCCCCAGGAGTGACAAGATCATTCTGCTTGGGGATTTTAATGCCTGAGTAGGTCAGAACAATGGGATATGGATAGGAATGCTTGGCAAACAAGGGATTGGTCAAGCCAACTCTGGATGCACCCCCGCTATAACACAAGGTATAGTGAGATGCTGTGACACCAGGGATGTGCTCATAAGTCTTGCAATGAGAGGTGTAGAATGCTGGACAGATCATTGTATGATAATGTCCAAAGTTCACCTGAAAATGTGCTTTGCATAAGATGAGGCCAAATGGGAGGTGGCTTGATTGCAGACGTCTTAAAAACGCTAAGACAAGGGATGAGTTCCGGTGCTCCCTGGCTGGAAAACTAGGGTAACTAGAACTCTGCCTGAGCAGTGACCATTCTGGATTAACAGTGTATAGCCATCAGCTCAACAATCCATGAAGCAGCAGCCCAGACAATCAGAAGACAACAACTCAGATATTATAAGGTATTGTCATATGGCCCTGGGTTTGTGCGTGTCACCGTCCCGCTCCAGAGACAAGGCACAGAGGAGTTCAGCACTCCGGACAGCTCCCTCATCTCGTTCAGTTCCAGCCGAGCTGCGGGCTCATTAGTCCCTCCAGTGACGTTCTTAAAAGGCGCCTTCGCAGAGACACACGTGCTCAGCCGCTTAGCTTGCTAGCTCTCAGCCAGCTACACTGAGCCCTACCTTATTCCTCCAACTGTGTGTTCTTTACCACTAATTTCTGTTTTTTTGTCTCTCTGTTTATTTAAAGGTAACTCTATCTCTCTCCCCCTTCTACCTCTATCTCTTTCTCTTACCAGACAAAGGTGATTCAGAGGCCCCATGAGAAACATTGCCGGGCTATCTCTACGCCTGAGCTATTTCCCCCTCTACTCATCAGCATTTTCCTTTTTCTGTCATGTTTTGTTAATAAACTGTCCCCTCGGGGTGTTGAACTCACTTCCTGACGTTTTGGCTGTCGTCTGTATTTGTTCCCACTCACAAGTGGTGGAGAATGCGGGCAGACGGCTCCATCTCGCTCAGTTTTGCACCTGAGTGGTCATTTCGGCTGTGTAATGCTTCTCTCTCTTTCTGCCTTTCTCTCCTCTGTCCCCGTTCTGTTTAGGTTCACCGGACGAGGCCAGCGGTGGGGCAGGCGATATGACATGTTGTGTGTATGAGTGTTCCATCCAAGATTTGACTTATCTGGCTAACAAATTAGCTGAATTAGCAGATACCACCAATCGATTGGCATCTGTATCCCTGGGGCAACGGGATGCCTCAGCCAGCCCCCTCCGTAAGGTGCATAGAAAAGCCAGGGATTTCCTCACAAAATACACACCAGATGATTACGTAGAGGCTTATCTCTTATCTCGCCCCATTTCTCACCGGAGAACCACAACAAGCCTATTTTGATCTCCGGGGGGAGGATGCTGATAGCTATCCCGTCCTCAAGAATGCAATATTATGGCATGCCAGCCTTACGCCAGAGCATGCCGCCCAAGCCTTCCATAAATGACGTTTGTTTGACCCCACCAAATCTCATCAAACCCAAATGGCAAGGCTGCTTTGCCTGACCTCCACCCGGAGGATCGAACCACTGAGCAGGTTGTGGAACGGGTCACAATGGATGGTTACATACGGGCTCTTTCCTATGCGGCAGATGGCTCCCACCTCTGCTAACAAAGTGGTGAATTTCGCAGAACGGGTGGATGTGGCCTGTACCCAGGCTCATGATGGCCGGACAGAACGACCCACTGCAGTGAGTAAAAAAAACCCAGAATCCTGTTCCTTTTCGGGGGGTGCTCTGGAGGGTGCCTCAAGCAGAACATCTCATGTTAAACTCCAGGAGAGACCACAATGACCCTTCCAGGATGAACCCATTCCTACTGATCCAAGAGTCAGTTCAGCGGCTTCACAACATAAAGCATGGATGTTCAGCTGCACTGTTCATGGGGGTTTGGTGCCATCCAAACCCAGGCAAGCCGAAGTGGAAGGACGGAAAGGGTGCCACCATCACCCTGATTTGGCCCGGGTTACTCTCAGAGAAAGCCAAAACCAGCTCCTCAATACCTCTTACCTGTGTGCACGGCGATGTCAGGCAAGTCGACGGGGCGCCGGTGCTGTTCGCCTCTCGAGCTGGTTCCTGGAGCCTACAGGTCCCCCAGCTGCAGGGCAGAGACTATCCAGGATTTGAAGCTCTCCTGTCTTCCAAGTCCCGACCAAAAAGGCCCAAAGTACGCCAGTGCCGAACCCCCAGAAGCCCAGTACCGGTTCTCCTGGGGGAAATGGATGTAGAGGAGGTCGACCAGGAAAGTGAGTCCCCCTTTACCATTAATCCAGTATCTAATTTATCCCAACAGCTGCAACGTGAGTCGTCTTTTCTAAGAGAGCAGAAAATCGAAAGAACTGCTGGGGTCAAGCGTTGGTGGTGAATGGGGAGAGGCGGGGGATGGGGCCCCTGCCTCAGCGCTACTTCCTGGTCAAGAACGACTTACTGTATTACATGGTGCCCTGCTGTGGAGAGCCTACAGAGACTCTAGTAGTGCCACCAAGCAGAATAGATGCCATCATGGCCCACACCCACCCACTGGGGGGCCATCTAGGAGAAGAAAACACTAGTGGATCGGTTTTACTGGCCCGGAATACACGCTCATGTGAGGAACTTTGTACAAAGATTTGTACAAAGAGTGTCAGCGCACCTCCCCAAGAGTGCCTCCTCCTGTGCCCCTAATCCCGTTGCACATCATTGATGTTCCGTTTGAGCGCATAGACATGGATCTAGTCAACCCGCTCCCTAGATCTGCCAGGGGGCATGAGTACATCCTTGTCTTGGTCGACTATGCCACCCGGTACCCCGAGGATATTTCTCTGTGTAACGCCACCTCTCGTACTGTAGCCCAGGAGCTGTTTTTCCTCTCCAGTCAAGTGGGTATTCCCAAAGACATCATTACTGATGAGGGCACTCCTTTTGTTTCCAGGCTGATGGCTGATCTCTGTAAGATGCTGCGAGTTCAACACCTCCAAACCTCAGTCTATCATCCCCAAACAGATGGCCTCTCGGAGCACACTATTCAATCCTTAAAACGCCTTTTTTGTTGGATGATAGACGAGGATGTGCTCTTCGCTTTAAGGAAAATGCCTCAGGCATCTACCGGCTTCACCCTGTTTGAGCTCATCTTTGGGTTTTTAGCCACCCGATAGGGCCCCTTTACCATTACAGAGCGAGTCAGCCTGGTTAATTACAGGGTCAGCCGTACGGGTCGACGCCAGGAGACAAAATTATATCACGTGAACAGGTTTAAAAAATGGATTGAACCTGCTCCCCTGGTGTTGGCCTGGGGGGGAAGTGTTCATGGTTCATACGGATGCATCTGACACCGGACTAGGAGCTGTTTTGTCACAGGAGGTAGTCTGTCAGTGGAGCACCAATATCCCATCCACAGTACCTGTCTTTACTCTCTCTGGCAAACATCTGTATGTAGTTCCATCTTTCAGATACCTGGGGAGTGTTCTCTCTGATTACAATAGCATTGACTAGGTCCAGAGGTCCAGAACCGTATCCATCAAGCATCAGCTGCCTTCGGGAGACTGAGGCACCAGGTCTTTCAAAACAAAAAATTGCATCTCCACACCAAGTCTGTGTCTATCAAACTGTCTGCATCACCACCCTCCTCTACTTTTGTGAAGCCTGGGTCACTTACAGTCAGCACATCAAGGCCATGGAACATTTCCACAAACGCTGTCTTCAGCGTATCATGGAGATCACCTGGCAAGACCGAGTACCTCATACAGACATACTCAGAAAGGCAGATCGTGGTCAGCGTTCTGCTGGAGGTCAAAAGAAAGACTACAAAGACCAATTGAAAACAGCGCTTAAGAGACCTGGAGAACATTGCTGCTGACCGTAACACCTAGCGGCAACTGTGCTCAGTGGGGACCCAAGCACTAGAGGAGGAAAGGATGGCTAGGAGACAAAAGAGGAGGCTGAGGAGAGGAAACACATCCATAGCTGCAAGTAACACCACCACCACTTTCACATGTCCCATCTGTAAAATGGATCTGTGGATCCAGGATAGGGCTATATATCCATCAGAGAACTCATGCTTAAAAGACAAGTGGACATCATCATCGGATACGATGGCCAGCCGCAAGCATAGCAAGTGTGTGTATTTACTTACATTTCTTTAGTCCTGGTTTCATTCTCATTATCCCTCCATGTTCTAGTCTACACACACACACACACAGAGAGAGAGAGAGAGAGAGAGAGAGAGAGAGAGAGAGAGAGAGAGAGAGAGAGAAAAAAAGA
>JBBIGC010058417.1:0-11125 GCA_037576955.1 Lepidarchus adonis | reverse complement strand
TTTAGAAAAGCTGCTTACTTCATATGCATGAATCCTGGATGAAACAAGTAACAAGTGAACTGGAGGCTGATAGTTGTTCCTGATCAATGATGTCAGGGGCAAACTGCAAAAATGAACTCGGTTATAGATTTGGTTCTGGCATTAATTCTCAATGTTTTGACTGAAGCACTTTACATTGACCTGAAACTAATGAGAGATCTGTTCCTATATCAGTATAAAATGGCAACTTATACATTGCTGACCTCATTGGAAGTGTTTTCATTGAGCTGGCAGGTCCGGTCTTCTGAAGGGATAAATGAAGTCTGGAATTCAGATAAGCTTCATGGTCTTTGATGCTGTGTAAGTTCTCCTGTCGACACTTCTCCTAAACATGCGACACAGCAGCAATCGCACTCACTAGTATCTTTGCACTGTGCTTATGTCTTTACATTATGCACTTGTATTGTATGATCTGTTACTCAGACCACACTTGTAATGCAATTCCATGTATTTAAAAAAAAGCCATAAAAACCTGCTTACTCAAACCACATTTATTATAGGAAGCCATTGGACACTTGTTTCAGTGAGTAAAATCTAAATTTGTCCCAAGTTTTTTGCTATAGATGTGGCAGGTATAGAATAGGCTGAAAAATTATCCATGTTAGCACCATTGCTCTTGTTAAATTCACTCCAAATGATTTATTCTTTTCTGGAATCTGATTTAACAGTCTTACCCCTAGTTGGACAAGACCAGTTGTAAGATTCAGTGGCTGCATGTCGGACTTTGGCCTGATATTGCTGGAATATGTTCCTCCTGAGAAGCTGTTGGTTAACCACGCTCTTCTGGTCTTCAAAGCAGCTCCTGTTGCAAAACGAAGGCAGACTTATATTCAGAGACATGTTCTTCTCCTGAAAACTATAAGTATTAAATGGAATAATCAAGATCTTGAGCTCACTTTTATGCTCTGCTATCTTCTCTCGAATAGTCTGTCTGATCATATGTTCTGTTTTTCTATCCTTCTGCTCCTCAGACTCAATCAAAGATTCATTCAGAGTACCATAGATGTCCGCTGCCTCCCGTGGGGATAGAAAATCAAGGTTGGCAGCACAGGCCAAGTAGTGTTTTTTCCAGGCGCCAAATTCATTGTCCGACGGACTGTAGGGAAGGAACCAACCTCGACGGACACACTTGGGAGACCACAGGCAGTCCTAAATAATCACAATTTAAATTTAATTTGGCTGTCTACACCTATATAATACAACAATTCACAACTATTTAACAAGTGCAAATACATAAAGGTATATCAGAGGCATATACAACAAGTACAAAGTGGTTTGTATACTACTAGTTTGCTCAAAACTGTAAAATATATCTCATGAATTGCTCTAACACACATAGTAAGACTTAAATTACTGAAGAGTTGCCCAAAAGCATATTATTATTTAATTATGAAAAGTTATAGACACAAAAAACTGATTCATATCCATATTACGTATTCCTTAGTTGTTCCCCATTGATACAAGCAGAGAAATTCTGTTAAATGTGCAAACTTTCAATCAGTACTTGTTTGTATCAAGACATAATTTATGTGACAAAACTTGAATTGCGAATGTCTTGTATTATTTTTACAAATTATATTTTTTAATATACAAACAAATAGAAAAACATCTGAAGTGCAAATGGTCTGTATCGTGTGACTTAATCAAATATAAATGCAGTTCACTGTGCAGCTAAATATGTAAGTTGAGTAAGTATAGGGAGGTCCTTGACTTATGATGGGGTTCCGTTCCTCATCGTGTTTTGCAAGTCAAATTCAATGTCCCCCTTACGAGTCTACCTGTGTAACGACCTGGGGTCAGTCCACCAGAGGGAGACATTCACCCACCCGAGGCTCTGCATTGCACTTTTCTGAGTGTTTTGTTAAATTTACTTTCAGTTTAGACACAATTAAAAAACTAAAAATGGAGCACCGACGTAACCACAATTTTTTATAAGTCAAGTACGATGTAAGTCGAGCACCCCCTGTATTTAAAATATAGCACAACAAAAGTGACAACTCAACATTTTAAGAGTCAGAGAATGAAAGCATTGCCTGTGCTCACCTGCTCTGAAAGAAACCTCCAGTGCCAGTTGACCTGGGCTGCAGCACACAAGTCAATGGGGTTCAGAAAGGACAGAATATAGAGAGAGACAAAGCGTGGCAACACGGTGGCAAAGTCCAGTCGGGTGATGGGGACTGCTTCCATGAAATAGTTGCTCATGAACCTAAGGTTAAGAAGAGATGAAAATCTTATAGTACAGATAAAATACATGGATAAAGCAAAAGAAGACTTTTAAATCTGTATTGGTTTACTTGAGCTGTGACTTGGAGCATCTCCTTAAGAGCAAATGAAGAAAGTGTTTCCGCTGTCTGTCCGTCCATAGATCAAACCAGTGAAGGATTAGAGTTGTTCTCTCATGAAAAAGCTGCACACATTCCAGTCATATTCTTCATTCCCTTAACCATCATACACTGGTAACACACTGTGATTGTCACTTTACCTGTTGATTGGATGGTTTGTTTGTTACAGGTGTCCAGGCACTAAACCGAGTTGTTGCAGCTCCAGAACAAGGTTTATATGACAAAGCCGATGCAGACTCTGTCCCACTGAGCTGCAATTGCTGAACAGTGTGACTCCCAGGCTTGAGAGTGTTCGACGTCATTTCGGCGACACACTACGAGTTTCCCCTTCACCTCTGGACTCTCCTCCTGAAACCCAGAGCCGTTAGCGCGCTCACGTACACAGTTTAAATATCGTACTTAACTGATGTCGTTACAGCGAGGTTTCAAACAACGTAAGTGTGGCCCTTCACTGCTGCGTCCGTCACAGGTATTTCACGTTGCCATAGAAAGAGGAAAACAAAACACTCAGAATTCCTTCAGCGCCCCAACCAAAACAAAACACTTATAACAATGGCGTTAAAGACTACATAGAAAAAAAAAACCTTCCACACGGCAGAAAAAGGGAAAATACGAAATGTGATATGCCTTAGGCAATCTGTCAGAAGGCAGCCAGATTAATATCTCCAGTTACAACAGATATATACATGGAATAGTATAGAATTTCATTCTGTCGTTCTCACCTATGAAAAACATCTCATTTACGTATTTTTAACTTATTAACGAATGTAACAACTTTACAGTGTAACTGACTGCACTGTTATTTAAAACTACATTTGAGCGCCATACTTATTTACATTCATCCACCTTTTCAGGCTGCGTCAGGTTAGCATTAGCTCTTCATGACTGAACCACCGTGTCTCTTCAATAAGGCACAATACAAGGCAGGCAGTCAGAAAGGAGCTCACTTACATATACGACTCTAACAGGACTGCTGAATTCTAAAGGCTAAAGAGAGGTTGAAAAATGGTCACAAAAAATCTAGACTGTTTTGGCTACATAAACCAACACATCATTAATGAACAAATATAATGCACTGCACAGTATTACATTACACCAGTTACAAATGAGAAAAGGCTGTATTCAAAATCACATACTACCAAATACATACTACCCTAATGAATGCACTTCAAGTAATTGTGTTCCATTTCCACCATACCGAAGAGTTCTGGTATATACATACTACTGTAATATGCATATGATGTAAAAATACACTCGGAAGTTATGGTTTGGACACAGCACGAGACCCGGAGTATTGTTTTTTACCTTAAAATAATATTGTTTTCTGAATTAAGTTTTTGACACAAAGAACGAGATTAGGTTAAACAGCATGTGACCTTTATTGATGACTTTCTCAAAATCAAGTCACATAACCATGAACATTGAACATTCATTCATTAGAAATGTAAATCATTTTAAAATAAGATACATCTGCAATATACATAGGCTACTATAAAAAATAACATTCTGCCAAGTGTTCTCTTGTGCACAACGCTTTAACAAGGCAAATATTCATGGGGTATACCTTAAGGTTTTTTTTTTTTAAGAGGCTTGCTCCCAAATACTTGCCCTGGCCTTTCTATTAAACCTCAAAGCACACCCAAAGAAAATATAAAATACTTGAGTCTCAAGAATGAAAAAATAGTTATTAGATAAAGTGAATTAGTGATATACATTGCAAAAGGTTTTCATATTGCACGACTTAAGTGATAACACACAGAGCTAGCCTGCTCATGACCTCATACACCAAACCTAATGATGGGTAAGATGTGTATGTAATGAGTGCTTGAGTTTTAATTTTGAGCTTGAGCTTTGATTTTGCATTTAATACTAAACTTTGCATCTGATCCAGTGTTGTAGCTCTTCAGAATGACACTAATGGTTAAGACAACGCTGTTTGACATGCCGTTTCTCTGTGACTGATATGTACAGACTCCACAACAGGCAGATCCGCGTCTGAGGTTGGCAGGTTCACACACTAGATGTTCTGGGGCCTTCTTGGCTGTCAGCAAGGTTCAGCTTTTGTCTAGTTAAGAGATGGTCAAGGACAAAACTGTTTGGGAAACATTTGATTAACTGACTTTGTGATTTAGGATCAAAGCAATATTTTACACATTTATTTGAAACAAAATACTTGCACAAAATGTAAAATTAAATCTTTAAAGGATACATTGAAGAACTCAGCTCTTCCAGCTACAGAAATAAGATGAACAACTGATTAAACTCATGTCGTATTCTTGGCTAAAATCATGTAGCGTGAATAAGGCTTAATGTGGAGTCTGAGAGACATATGCTGCCATCAAGGCCAAATCTTACCTATGGTTAAGCCATGGTTACCTATGGTTAACTCCTATGGGAGTCTGTGGTTATTTCAGCAAGATAAAAGCAGGCCTCATTTTGCACACCCTACAACAATATGATTTTGTAGATGGAGTGTGTGTGTTTGACTGGTCTGTCCATGGTCTAGGTCTAGATATTTAAAATGTAGGGAAAATTATGAAGAGAAGAATCAGACAACAATTACAACAGACTGTTGAGCACCTGAAATGTTCTGATTGAGCAAAGATTCACAAAATCCATTTAGTATCCTCAGTACCCAAATCATTTAAAGGTATAATGTAATTGAAAGATTATGTAATATGCCCTGTTCAACTTCTCTGAGCGTGTTTTGTTGGCAACAGGAAATGTATTTAAATTGACAAAATGCATGTAGTTGGTCAATTTTGTCAGATAGACAAAATTAATAAATCATACTTTCTTGTTTTTAACAAAATGTCCAAAATCTTTTAGAAATGTAGTATGTAGAACCAACATGTTCACAAATCATCTCGCAAGATGAACATTAAGATAAAATAAATACTTTTAAAAAGCAGTCTTTTGTATTGTTTATTCTGGTACATTAAGTTTATCATTGTTAGACAATAATATCACTGCTGTCATTCTAAAATCTTGTATCTCCAAAATGGCAACTTTACAAGAAAAGCATACAAGCATCTTAACTCATAATGGAGGTTAGTGAATAACATTTCTGTAAGTGATTTAGGACTGTTTCGGATGTTCCATTCATCATAAAATGTTGAAACAATGTAAGCAGCAGCTGGTGTTCAGACAGCAATGATATATTTGTAATTGGCATTACTTGCTATGCCAATTAAAACAGCACTTACATTCAATAGTAGTTTGTCCATGTTGGTGTCACAGGCAACTTTGCGCTGATCCTCTGGCATTTCATCCACTTCTCCATAGAGGTCAAAGTGCAATCGAGCCAATTTCTCCTGCATCTCTCGCACATGTTCCATTTGATCAATGGAACACTCGTTACCTTTTGTAAAACCCAAAAGTTATGTGAACATATCCCATTTTCCTGATAGAAGTTTAAGTGAGAAATCAAACAACTTCTTCCAAGATATACAGTACCCTCCCTAATATTTGGGACAAAGACATTTTTCTTTCATTTACTTTGGTCCTCAGCGTAAAATATTAAATTAAATAACTCAGACATTATTACAGTGCACATTCCAGACTTTAATGGAATGGACTTTTGCTAACTGTAGTTGTGTGTAAAAGTGGCAGCTCACCAAATGCCTGGAGCTTTCCAGAGTGGAAATCATCAAGAAGGCTGAGCAGCCCCTTTTCCATTTCCTGCACATCAGATACATCTGTGAGGAAGGAGTGCTGAATAGGGGCAGATTGGTTACTTTTACTTGGCTGATTCTGTGGCCTTGGTTTATCCCTCGCTCCCCTACAAGTCACCCAAAAGAAGAAAACAATCATTACTTTCTGTTTCATTTTAAGAATTATTTGACCATTTAAATGTTCTGGTTCACAATGTACCCATAACACACCCCTCTCAACTGCATACACAACGCAACAATTTGCACGCTGTGAGTACCACCTAGGTCATATTATTTCTTGATTGTTACTAATTAAGACGTTTTTTACTAGTACAATATGTGATTGGGGTGTGTGCAAAAAATTGTACAGTACATGTCTATGAGAAATGACATGAGAAATTATTAAGAAATATAGATTTCACTAACAACCACTACAAATCAATATCAGCAGACGTTATAGACTTAAAGGTCCAAAAGACATTCAAAGCTTATTTTAAAACCAAACTTCATTCTGTGCCATCTCCTTATCCCTTATCACTACACCTGCGGTATCTGCTTTTCTGATTAGAGTGTGAGCCCATCCCTGTGAATCCCAGGGCTCTGCTGCTGGAGGTGGCTGTCTTTCGGGCGGTGACTGGAGCAGCAGGCTGGTTGGCCGGTCTTGGACTCTTTCGTTTGATCTTCTTTTCCTCCATGTTGCAAAGAGCCCGCATCCAAATCTAGACCAAGAGCACACGATGCAGAATAAACATTATTTCAGGTGTTGCATTGCGTGGTGGTAAAACTATACAGCCTTGTTAAAGCAACTTTAGAAACACTGAAAATGATATGAATCGCAAAACATGTGGTGCGTAGAGCAACACCATCGTGTAGCTAAATATTAAAAGATATCTGTGTCACAGTCATAGACACTTGGGTGTGATATTCCCAGATGACAGTTGCAATAGCCATTAACGTGTGAAACCTGCTAAGCTAACTATGTTAGCAAACAATGTATGCCGCTAATACAACATGAGAACATATGCTCTTTACCGCCAAATGTAGGCTCGTCTATTCCGCTGAATGAATATCCTTTATAAAAACATCTGGAAAATACTGCCAAATTTAAAATGTCATCCAGTAGAAAGCTGTCACTGTTTAAAAAGTTTCAAGCCACACTTCCTATTTTGTTGCGTATAGTGTCGTCATCACGTTGTTTCAGTACAGACGCAATGCGGAAGCGTGATCTTTTTTTTTTTCAATAGAAGTTACGTCTTATAGAGTTTCAGAATGAATAACCTAAAGAATACACACGGTTTAAGAAGTTACGAAGAGACTTTGCAGAGCAGCGCTAAACAATGTATTGCTTAGTATGAATGTTTTTTTTTTTACTTTTACTATCGACAATATCTGCACTTAGCATTATTGTTGATGAATATTGCTGCAAGTATGAAGATGGTTGGCATGCAGCAGCACTGTGCATTTAAAGTTTCCTAGTCACATATATGAATTAAAATTAAATAAAATATTCTTCACAGTTTTGTTTAAATTGGTTATTCCAGAAAGTTAAACTTTTACATTTTAAGGACAGAGATGCCAAGTGAAAGCTTTTTATACCCTCATAATCATGATTAGAGGTTATTTAAACCCCTAATCATGTTTAATCGAGTCACTGTAGGCCAGCACCGTGTTGGTTTAAAACCACAATGTTCAAACCAAGAACTCATTTAGTAAATGTAACCAAAATATTATGTAAAATAAAATAAAAATGTATGTAATGCAAAATTAGTAATGTCCAAACGAATACAATTTACAGTACAATGTAAAATAAAATAAAATAAAATAAACTTTCCCAAATGTTTGACAAAAATAGGAATAAAAGAAAAGTAAAAATTATTATTATTTCACCCATTTTCCCAAACACACACACACACACACACACACACACACACACACACACACACACAACCCAAGCGACAGTGGATCTTTTCTACTGTATTTTATGTTAACAGGCAGTTTGTTTAAAATATAAGTTCACAGTCTTTACGTGCGTGTTTATTATTTCAACCAATCATAAAGCAGTGTCTGTGCTGTAGTTACAGCGCCACCTGTCTTTCAAAAGGAACGTCATTAGTTCCTGTTTGCACATGCGCAGTCCTACCTATCATATGACAAGGCATGCGCAGCACTGCTATCGCGCTGAAGGAATTTCGGAAGTCGTTGAACACAGAAGATAGCAAACTTTACTTAGTTCGGAGCATAAACGGAATTTCTACTTGATTCTACCTCAGTAAGTAGCGAGTGAACGATTCTGTTCTTCCTCTTACAGCTTTCATCATAAACACTACTGCGAGATGCTTATATATATTCGGATACTTTCAGAAGAGGAACTAAATTAGCAGTTACGCTAGTTACGCTAGCCTTCCAACTTTCACTGAGAAGCAGCTTGCTATTGCTTTGCTTTGACAGTGCAAATAAACAAATATTTTCGCCAGTTAGTGCAAAAGAAGACGGGGAAACACCATGAGTAAACCGTAAGTATGAAAGATGATAGCTAAACTAAGCAAGCAAGGTGATGGTACTTCTAAATACTGGATAAAATATGTTTCTACTAACAAGTCTAACTTCAGCTCTTCAGGGGAAGGCGCAGTTTTCTGTTGGGTGTGGGTTTAACTTCATGCCGCAAGCGTCACAACGTCATCACTGCTTTAAGCCGACTATTAGTATATTGACATTTCATTTTCCATTTGACATTATATTCCTATTTTAAGAGAAGTCATCATTTTGTGTGTGTGTGTGTGTGTGTGTGTGGAAGTCCCGTCTCACCGTGAGGCGTTTAGTTAATTAACGTAGTGACAGTTTTAATCTGACTCCGGTGTTCTAGTTTCAAGAAAAATAAGCTCATTTGATGTTAAATTATCTATTTACTATTTGAGATGGTGTTACACTATGTCCTTACCCTGGCACTGAGAAAATCTGTCTTGGAACCAGTGGGAGAGACAGACATCTTGGAAAACCAGTTTATGGAGAAAAACTGGAAATACCTTCCCCTGTTTTGAAAAGGTCTAATGAAAGTCTTGTGTGTGCGAATGTAATGAGAGAAAGGTAGAGATAATGCAGATTTCATAGCGCTTGAATGCTGCTCAGAGTGGTTTTAAATAAAAAAAGGAATAAACTATACCACTATATATAATTATAACACTAACATATCACACAGTCAATCAGGAAAATGTAAAAGAATGAAACAATTTTTAATGAAAGACTGTTAGAAGAATGGATAGAACGAATCAAATGCATTATAGAAATTAAGAAAAATGTTGAATATTCAGGTAGTTAATATATATATGATTTTGATGGTTTAAAGCCCTTATGAAGAGACATTGGGCAGAGATGTTCGTCTGCTTGAAAAGCTTTGTATACATACTTTAAAATTCAGAAGTTTTACAAGACACAGGGAGCCATTGGAGTGTAACTAAAATATGATTATAACACAGTCTCTCTCCTACTTGTTTTTATTAGAATTTTAGCAGTAGAGGGCTTAATTTACTGTAGTTTTTCTGTTGACTGCTTTGGAAAACCAATAAAAATAGCATTACAATAGACCATTCTACTTAAAGCATAAATTTTATTTTTTTGTTAAATACAGTAGAACATGCATTGTTGGATAGATAGCTAAATTTAATGAATAGAAATTATATTAAAATTCTATTTTAAAACATTTTAAAGATGACACATTAGGTGCGTGTATATATGTACAACAGAGTACACGTGCAGTGTCTTTTTGTACTTAGTTCAGTTGTTCCTTAGGCCATTCTAAACCAGTTTTCTGATGGTTTATTTTTTCCTATTCACTTTAGGAAAAGCAAGTTTAATCACTGGTCAGAGGTCATGCAGTGTAATTTACAGAGATAAAATAAGCATGAAAGGCATATAGTAAAATCAGTAAGGTAAATAAGACCCATTAGTGATTTCCAGTCATTGTGAACACACCACTGCACCACAACGAAATTTTGCCTCTGCTTTTAACCCATCACACGTGCACACATGGAGCAGCGGGCAGCTATCAACAGCACCCGGGGAGCAGTGAAGTGGGGACGGTACTTTGTTCAAGGTTTCCTCAGTGGGACTTGAACCTGTGACCTTCTGATCTCAGGGGCAAAGTCCTAACCACTAGGCCACCACTGCCCCACCGCATGAGTGTAGAGTTAAACCAATGCGCACCACTTCTGCCCCTTTCAGAAACCAAAGCTTGTACAACCACTAGATAGTTAATATTTGACTTTGTTTGCCTGGTTTACTGATTTAAATTTGGGCATCACTATCTGGCCAGTTCCTGCAAATTTAAGAGAATTACCTGCCTCAAATTCACCAGACAGTCATATGAACATTGTGCCTACAGATAAAGGTGATTATACTCCCAACAAATGACACAAAATTGGACGGGATGTCTGAGAAAATACAGTTCAAAAACAGGCCATTTGATGTGAAAAGAAGTCTCCAAAACCACAGCTTTCATCTGGTAACTCTAGCATCTGCTGGTGTGAAAGTGCATATATCTACAATCAAAAAGAAACCGGACAAATGTAACCTCCAAAGGATATTGCGCTTTCAAAAATAAAATTAAGACTACAGTTTACCAAAGAACATGTAAGCCATTTTTTAAAATTTGAGTTGTTTATCCACTGAAACAGTACACGTGTAACCTAGTCCAGAGAGATCTGTTCAGGAGAAGAACCCCATACCAGCTGTGAAACATTTGGCCTGACTGTTTAGCTTGTCATTGATTTTGCTATGAATTCTGCATCATAGCACATAGTGTTTGAAGATAATGTGAGGCCATCTGTCCAAAAGGTTGAATTTTCAACAGCATAATATAACCACACTAGCAAATGTGCCAAGGTATGGCTAAACAAAAAAAACAACCCCACTGAAATGCATGGTGGTGTTTGAAAAAGGCCAGTACATGTCAGAAAACCTTGAAGGAACTTTGATGGATGAGTGGACAGAAATTTTCACAAGCTGATGTCAGGGATTGGTATATACAGGTCCTTCTCAAAAAATTAGCATATTGTGATAAAGTTCATTATTTTCTGCAATGTACTGATAAACATT
>JBBIGC010058377.1:0-11127 GCA_037576955.1 Lepidarchus adonis | reverse complement strand
TCACACATTTAGACTGATTTGTGAACAATGTTTGAGAGAAATGGTAATATTGTGTATCTGGAATGAGTTTTAGATCTGTAAGTCCATCTCATGAAAAATCGGAGCAGAAACAAAGGTGTTGCGTTTATATTTTTGTTGAGTGTATTAGAGCGTTAATTCTTCAATGGAAAAAAAGTCATTTAAAAATGGTCAGTATTGCACTGTGGCAAACAAATGTTTTAAACATGGTCTAGTTTTTTCTGTACAGTTTCCCCTGAAAAGTCAATTTGTGTTCTGAACACTTAATGCTGCTACACCTATTACACACACTAACACACCTGCACATTGAAAGGATGTTGCATGAAAGTCTAATGTTATACTTTAACAATATTTAATAACCTCAGCAAGTTTTACAAAATAATATCGGCTTGAGTTTGGCTTCAGTTTGTGTCAGTTCTGTGCCCAGAACTACTACACTGACACTCTGAGGGAAAAACATACACAAAACATACAGGTTTTCAGAAATGCTCTTCATATTTCCAATATGAAAACTGCTTAGACTCCAGAGTTTCTTATATGTTCATGCTGCAGACAACAACGTGCCAGAAATCTGTTTAGGATGCACTAATTGATCAATCTGTGTGCTTCCTAAAATAACGTGTGACTTTTTTGTCTCTGTAGTCATTCTTTGTTTGCAGTTCATACAATTGTATGTTCTTGTCCTCACAGGCAGCTTGCTGCACTGGACAAGGAACTTCAACAACTTTCACAAATTAAAGAGAATGTGGAAGACAAGGTAAGTCCTCTATTAGCTCAGCGCTCCCCAACCTTTTTTAATGTCGGATAATATTTTCACGAACCGGCCTTTAAGGTGTCACGGATACAAACAACAAAATAAAATCATACGACCAACTCAAAAACTATGGTATTTTGTAAATATAATAATAAACTTTAATCCACTGTGTAATTATGTAACTTTATTAGCAGCGTCTTTCTAAAATGCACCAAAAACTTTGAGAGTAACATCCTCCTCTCTGCCCCTAACGCTTTCTGGTCGCTATGGTAACACGTAAATGTTCCTTTCAGAATACGTTTTCAGTGCTGTTGTGGTGATCTCAGGGTTTTCTGCCATGACTACCGGCAAAGTTGAGTCTCTAACATGCTTAGATACTACGTACTGAGATCGTATTAAAAAAAAACAACAAAATGTTCCACAGCCCAGCTCTTTCAGAGATGATATTTCCTGTTTTATCCAGTGCACACAGTAGAAGCAGATCTTATGTGAATTTAGGAACTGGGGTTTAACATTTTTAGGATCTTTTGATCTGTGGTGTTTTATTTATGGGTCAGAGTACACTGTGGAGGGGAAGAGAGAGTAGTCATTTTAAACTTTTTATTTGGGGCAGTTAAGCTGGTGATTGGGTGAATGAGAAGTAAGGAAGAACAGGATCAGGGGGGTTGGGGGAACTGCCCCGGTGCTGATGACCAGGCGTCTCCTGATGTAGTACATGCATTTTTTTTTCATTGATGGGGTTTGGTGGATATTACAGAGCTGGGTTTTAAAATGATTGTGTCATGGGAAGAATCTGGGATTCATAGGTTGATAATAATGGTGTGGGAGAGGTGTGCACTGCTGTAGCTGTTGATATAATGGAGATGTTATAATAAAGGTGATGTGAATTGTCTCTCTCTCTCTCTCTCTCCCTTCCCAGTTGGAGCTTCGTAAGAAGCAGTTTCATGTGCTCCTCAGTACAATTCAGGAGCTTCAGCAGACGCTGGAGAGTAAGTCACATCTGCATTATTACATGGGTGCGAGTCTCGAACAAGTAGCATTGAACAAATTTGTTTGTAGTATTTTTTTTTTTAATATATGTTTTTTGCCATGAATTTCCAAGTGTACATCTGCTTTGAGTATTTCTGAACCGTTTCGGTCGTTTCGGTCTTGTTTTGCAGATGATGAAAAGATGGAGTGTGATGAAGCAAGTCAAGAGAGCCCAGTGGAAAGTGGAGACTAGTTTTTAAACAATCTTTTCCCCCTAATTTTCCCCCATTTTTATAAATCTCGTCATGAGCCTAAAATGCAATGCAGTTTTCTTTAATACAGTTGGATATGTGTTGAAATAAAATGACTTCATAATTATACTTCCACTGATTCTGCTAAATGTCTACACCACAAAAGGATTTAAACAAAAGGCAAACAAAGTTATTGTGAATTGAAATGCTTATAGAGATGAAATGCTTATTTAGAATTGATCACAGCAGTGGGAGAGGAGTCTGACAGCTGAAGAATTTTAAAGGTCTGTCCCAATAACTTAATGAAATCACTTACTGATGACTAGGACATTGTTTTAGGATAGTTTAAGAAGGTTTCAGCCTTAAATGTATTAAATGTCCGTTCATAGAAGAGGGGTGCAAGCAGAGCTATGTAAGACAATTATCAACGCTGTATACATCACATTCATTTTGTCAAGGGTGGGCAGAGCCTTTGAGAAGTGCTCAAGTGAAGATGGGGATTGAACCCCTCCCTCCACCCACTGTATTCCGGTTAGAATGAATACACATTAAATATAAACAGCGACTTATTAATTAAGTAAATTAAGTTTTGCACCATGCAGATTGAAGCTGGAGTTGGCAAGTTTTTGTGCAGTGAACCATTCCACAACAATTCAATAAATGAATTGCGTTTAACGCAAAACAATGGCGTTCTCCTGTTACCTAATGTGGCAGCATGTACTGCAGCTTCAAACCAGCAGATGGCGCCACCATCTCGCTGTACGCTTCAGTTCTGATAGCGAGAAATCGAGGAAAGAAATGTTACACCTATAGAAAGGAATTATTGAATAAGAGCTTATGAGATAAAAAAACAAACAGTTTTCTATGTGGAAATGTGTACTACATTTTTTTAATATAATTAAAAAAAAATACATATATTATCTATATATTAGTGCACAATTCCCTACACAGAAAACTTAAAAATATATATTAAGTCAGAAATGTTTTAGGCAAAATATAACAATAATATAAATATATATATCGATTTTATGTTACATTTTTGTTGACATTTAATGGGTCTAGAGGTTTTAGGTAGAATATTATAATAATAATAATAATAATAATAATAATATCTGGTGCAACATTTTTGTTGAAATGTTGGTATCTTTTCCAAGTTAAATCCTACTCCACAAGGTCATACAAAGTCCTTAGGCTGAAAATAAGACTTACTCCCTTTGTAGGGATGAGGCTGATGATTGGGGACAAGTGATGGCAAGGGACTCTGCAGAGTTGCTGTTATTGGTGCTGCCCCTCTTTAGGGTTCTGAGTCTGACAGCAGATCAGAAGTGACGGACAGGCAGACGGATGCAGAAGAGAAAGTCTCCCAGAGTTCCTCCTATTGCTGTTTGCCCATCCAGATCTGTCAGTGTGACCTCTTTGGATTCTAATATAAACCCAGGAAAAATATAGACACTCGTAAAAAGGGTTTTTAAAATGTAATAAGTTCGTTAAACATCATCTAGATCACAAAGATATTGCTATGCAAAGGTAAACAAAGTACTGTCCCAATAACTTTGAAATGTGATGGCACCAAATATGTTCCCCTGATCTGATCTCTCGATGTCATTGTTCTGTTTTGCGTATGAATTGATGAATCATGGAATTTTGGAATTTGGAACACAGCCCATTTTTCATCTTTGCTGTGGTCAAATATTACATAATAATTACATCTGTGTGTAAGTGAAAGTGCACTTGTCTTCATCCTTATGAGTTCTCCATCCTTTCTTACCTTCATGGCACTTTCCATCATGGTCAAGGGAAGATAGGAAGGAGAATTCCGAAGGACATAGGAAAAGACCACTATGGTACTTCTCATTCTCACTAGATCCCATAATAATGTGATGGTGGATGTTGCTGACATGGGTCGGTTCATGGTGAACCTACAGTCATCAGTAGTAGTGAATGACTGAATGGTGCCGTGCTTTTTAGATGATCTGACCATTTAGACACTCAGTGTGCACTTGTGGTTAGGACCTGACCCCTTAGGATGGTTCACAGGTTCAAGTCCCAGCCCAGGCACCACTGAGGAACCCTTGAGCAAGGTACCATGCTATACGGCTCCCCGGTGCTGTCGCTGCTCCGCGTGTGATGGGTTAAATGTAGAGGTCGCATTTCCTTGTGGTGAACTTTGTGTTCACAATGACAAATAGTCACTTTTACAGCAAAAAAGAGTGTCTGCAATCAAATAGCATAAAACTTTCCCTCCTTCCTTAAGTTTGACCTGTCAGCTATATCTCTCCCTCCCCTTATTGACAAAGAATTGCTTAACTGATGTGAAATACCCAGGTGAACAGAGATATTCAGTCTGATTTTGAAAAATAGTTACAGTCTGAGCACATCTCACAGCTTCAGGAAGTTCATTCCACCCGACTGGACTGAAGAGCTGCCTTACCACATTAAGTTCTGGTTCTCTGGACTGTTAGCATGTCAGGCTTCACTGATGGAGGTGTCTAGGAGGCTTGTATTTCTGCGGTAAAGTAGGAGCAACCTTGTGAAATGTTGAGGGGGAACCACTGAAGTAATGTAATGTAATAGTCTGGCAGTGGGATTCTGAGATAATCATGTGAATGACTATTTCGAGATCTTCTGCAGTCATAAAGTTGTCGAATAAAGCTGTTTTCGCAGGTAATTGGTCATTGTTATAGATTCAATATGGCTATTAAAGCATTAACCTTCTTTTTACTTCATTTAGGCCAAATATTATCACTTCTGTGCTGGTCTAACAGTTGTAGATAAGCTCATTGCATATACAGTCAGGTGACGCCAGTGACCCTGTCCCATCCAGCTATCTACAGTATCCTGATTCCCTACTTCTGGGTGAAGTTTTACTGCTTACTACTACTCACCCTTGCTCAACAGAGCACATATACACAACACTAAGTTCCCTTTACTCCATTGATGGTTACTCCATGGTCCTCCTGTTCACTAGGAACTTGTCTCCCATGGCCAGATCATCCATCATTGGGGCCTCCTGTTCAGCTCTCCCCAACTAGTACAATTTCCACGGACCACCTCCCTGTACTTTATGCTTCATATGCATATGCTGCATCTGTTGCTCCAAGCTATAGGCTAGCTATATTCTAGCTCCCACCTTTAGAACTGAGATGGTTGCCTTTTCTTTTGGTTGTTGTTGTTATCCTGGGTTGACCAGAGGAGGACAGGTTTCCCTTCTGAGCCATGGCTCCTCCCAAGGTTTCTTCCTCCTCACCTCTGTTGCCTGGAATTTATAAAAATGTAACTTAATTTGTCTACTTTGCTGTCCTGTACAATTGGCCTAATGGGAATGACTGAACAGAAGTGCTGCAAGAATGAATGGGGTAATAACTGTAATGATATTACCAATGCATGTAAGCTACTTGTGATAACCACATCACAACTGCAATCACCATACAGCACTGATTTCCAACTCATTAGTCAAGTCAAATCAATTTATTTATATAGGGCCTTTTGCAAGCTTTACAGCAGATTTACAGAATCTGGGTTCGAACCCTTACTGAGCAAACCAAAGGAAAAGGAGGCAAAGTAAAACTCCCTAAACTGTAGGAAGATACCCTGGGAGGAACCAAGGCTCAGAAGGGGAACTCATCCTCCTCTGGTTGACACCAGATAATAATAACAGACAAAGATTAGTGAAGAGTGACTGTGAGGGATGCTCGATGTTGCGAATTATTAAGAACAAGGTACGTTGTGGTCTGAGTGCATGCAGGAACTCCACCAAGACTCCCTATGACAGCATAGCTAAAGGGGAGAGCCAGGAGGTAGCACAGACACAAGGGTGTTCTGGGACGTATGACAGACAATCACTCGACCGTCAACAAACCTGAGTGAACGTGTCAGGTTGGGTGCGACAGCATCTAAACTCCTGCAAGCCCTCTGGATCTACCCCTTATCTAGAACTTACAGAAAGCTTGATTAAACAAATATTAACCTGTGTAACATCAAGTTGTTTAAAAAAGGAAAAATAAACAGAGATAGTATACTTTATACTTTACTTTATATATATTTTATTGGTTTCACTGATTTCTGCATGGTATAGTGGGCATAAATCTGTACAAATTTAAAATAAAGCAGGAAAATACTGAATAAAATGTCAATCCTGACCTGTTGAGACTATTTCACTTGCGTCTGAACAAAAATTTGACCAAGTTCTACCATCTGTGTCATTGCTGCCCCTGTATAACCCCCTTTTAAGCGCCCACTGATCTAATTGAACTCATAATGAAGTCTGTTCATACATGCAAGTGCTCAGCATAATCAAAATTAATATGAATTCCTATCTTTGTGTTGTGAGTATAATGGTTAAAAAACTCGTAGTCTCTTTGTTAAATACAGCACAGGTCAAGCCTGTAATAATAAACATATAGATATATGTGTATATATATACTTTAGATGACATTTCATGTTGCACTTAATTGGCCCCTGCATTTCGTCTGTGTAATTATGGCCTGTGCTGCTTTTAATGACCCGTTTTGCATTGCACACTTACAAACAAGGGCATGAGCACCTGCTGCACTCAAAATACCCTGAATATGTTTCAATGGACAGGCAGCTGGAGGCTGTAGGGGGAGTTTTGGTTCAGTATGGTGATTAGATATGACACTGAATATGACAGTAGCCCTCAACTCAGCTACATAGTACTGTATTATACAAGGTCTTGTACAGTGTCATACAACACAGCTATGTACATGTCAAATTGTGTGTTGGTGTATGAATGTGTGTGTGTGTGTGTGGAAGTGGGCAGAATGCATAATACAATGAAATCTCCCTGAACCGAATGAGGGGCAGAAAAAAAGAACAAAAAAATGCAAGAAGAACAAGACAAAATGAATAGAAAGAAATGCAAAAAAGAGCAGATTGCATTGTCAAAGTAAAGGTGAAATGGAAATCAACAAGAAGAAGATGATGCTGAAAAGGTGGCAGAACAAAAAAGAACAGAGAGAAAAAGAGGAGGAGGAAGAAGGGGATGTTGGTGTTGAAAAAGATGAAGGAAAAGAAGGAGATATTGTGGAAAAAAGAGGTGCAAGAATAAAAACCAGCACGTGGAAGATTAGAAGATGATGCTGAAAAGAAGCAGTAGAGCAAAAACACAAGGATGAGTAATATGATTGGGGATGAGGAAAAATGTGCTGAAGAAGAGAAAAAGCAAGAGGAAGAAAATGATGATAAAGAACAAGAGATTAGAAGAAGAAAAAGAATAACAATAGAAGAACAAAAGGAATAAATGAATAAAGACATTTTCTCTATTTTTCTAGATCTGCGTGTATTAATGCATTGACGGCCTCTTTAAAGAGCAATGTTCTCCTGCTTTTCTTCTTTCTGACTTTATTATTAAGAGTTCAGCTGATTCTGCTGATCACCCAGCGTCCCCAGCTGCTTATTATGGCAGAAGTACTGGTATTTCTGCCCTGAACACTGTGAGAAACATTAGAGCTCATAATGGAGTAGTCAGAGTCAGCCATGCTGTTTCTTATTAGCTCTCTGTTTTAGCAGCAGCCAAATTCTTCCAATTCCAGCGGGAGACAGAGTGCGATTCTCAGGGTTGTGCAGCGAGAGACACGACTGCCCGGTGAATCAGACCCTGGCTCCATGAACAGACACAGAGAAGTTTGTCTTTCAGAGTCTAGAACCAAACTTTTCCCCCATCTGGTTCAACAATCTAGCGATTTTTTCCTCCAGCTTAATGCCATCGCAGCCTGTTGTCGAGCTCTTCTCCAATAACAGGCCAAACAGACAGAATGTCACAGGGTGGGAAAACCCTACTAGATTGCTGTCCCCTGTGTTTTCCCATCTTTAGCCAATGGAGATCATTACTGGCTCTTGATGGATGTGCATTTTCTGCTGCACTGTTTCTGAAAAGAACTGAACCGACAGTGAAAAAACAGTAAGAAAAGTGAAAACCAGTGTGTTCTGGGACACGGAACACACACCCCAAATATAAATTAAGTGACTGACCTACAAACACACCATCTCACACTCATGTCACTGTCTGAGTGGTTGTCATTTAGAGATCATGTCTGTAGGCCACAGTACAGGTATCGCTTCACTAGGCACATTTCCATGTTCTCCCAGTGTCTGCAGGGGTTTCATACATCTTCTCATATTTCCAGAACTGTTTGGGCCTTAAATATCAAAGCACAGCCAAAAGCAAGATGGTAAATTAAGATCCCATAGTTCTCCAACGACAGGCCGCTCCACATTATAGACCCCATTCTATAAGCTGCAGAAAAAGCTAGAAGTTTGATAGAGATGTTATTAGCCGCAGTGTTACTAAATTTACTGATCTGAAGAAGAAGCATCTAATTTGACCCCTGGAGCCTTTGCAGCTCAATACCACTGACATTATACTGTAGTTCAGCAATTGATCAAATTTGGAACTTACCAATATCATAACGCAACGCAAGAACTACGCTGCAGAATTTAAGCTCCAGGTCGTTATGTTCGTGAAGCAACTTCTGCAAAATCTGAGACGCATGTTTAATATTAGTGACAGCAAAGCAGCACATGTCGCAAGCACACAGATCTGATTTTGAAGGATATGAAGAAAGGTAATACTAATAATTTGTGCATTTCAATTTTAAACTAAAGAATTTACATGTAGATGGAGAATTGACAGCGCTGTACTGCAGTACCTCCAGTCGTTCAAATGAAACTGAAATACTATTTTTTCCCCAGCCAACATTAAACGTATGTTCCATTAATTTCTGTAAATTGAGCTTTTTCCAGTTTGTATTAAACACTAGGATGTAATGTAATGTAGCAAAGTTGCTCAAAACGTTTAAGAGAGGTGTCTATGCAGCAGCTCGAATTAAGTGAGAACATCATCACTGATCTTTGCTTTGTGTTGCTTTTTGAACTGTTCGTTGCTGCAGTAAACAGTACATTTAAATTCAACTAATCATTTGGGGATGTCGTCTTTTTGTACTGAATTATACTTTTAGCGAATGTGTTTTCATGTTTTTAGATAGGACGCCCCATTTAAGCAAGTCGCACCCAATACCATTCTAGTATAATGTTAGCATTAAGCTAACAGAGCTTAGTGAACATTTTTGGACCACTCTACATTAAACAGAATTACTTGAACTTGAAAGATGTTCCATGTTTTGCCCGTTACATGGATATTTATAATATAAATATATTATATATTTTCTGTGTATATAGAGTGATTCCACCAGTTAACAGTCCCTGTTAAACCCACTGGAAGACTAGTTCACAGTGACGTATCCAAGACTTCAAAGGCCTAGAGTAATAGTTTCTGGTCCCTTGATGTGGTTTATTCTTGTTACTTTTTTAATAACGATGTCAAATTCAGAATGTTTCACAACTTTCCAAAACACAGTTTCAAATTAAAACAAGTATGGTTCTGTATCACTCATTTGATACATTGTCTTTGTTCTATTTTGGATACATATGCTTACATGATTTCCAAATCTTTGCATTCTGTTTTTATTTACAGTTTACACAGCATCCCAACTTTTTTGGAAACAGAGTTGTAGTTCCCAGGTATAACTAGATGTTCTCTGAAGACCCTGAAAGTTCACCTATACCGTCATTCTCTCAGTGTTATTGGCGGTTTTCCATTGTTTGTGGCAAATTTAACGAGTATTTTGCATATAATCTGTGTACAAATACAGCTAATTCTAAAAATACCAGTGATGTGTCTACAATAGCATTTTACAGTCATGTGATTGGCCTACTACAGCAACTTAATCATGGGATTTAACTACAACTTAGTCATGCAATTGGCATACAACAGCGTCTTACAGTCATGATTGGCCGACAACAACAACATAATCAAGTGATTTGTCTACAACAGCTACGACATGGAAAAAATACACAATATTTTCAGCAAACATTGATGCATTAGTTACTTTTTATGTCATAAATTGAACAAAAACAAAAAAATAAAAACATTATTATGGCACTGTACAAAAGTTTGGGCACTCTAAGAGTTCCAAAGTCTCAGATTATTTTTACAAGGTTTCAGACCTTAATCATCTCATTAGATCTGATACATGGTAACAGCTGTCATTAGTAAATGTCATTAGTAAATGTCTTTAGCAAATGTCATTAGTAAATGTCATTAGTAAATATCAGCTGGTGCCAATTTCCAATCTTTACAAATACTCTGACTCTTCAAACCTTGTGCACACACTTGTGGACACTCAACAACCACAGGTTCCTCTAAGCAGCTGTGTAAGACTCTGAAAATGAAAGTTACTGATGCCCACAATACAGGAGAAGCTACAAGAAGATAGCAAAGCACTGTCAGCTTGCAGTTTCCACTGTGAGAAATGTAATCAACAGATGGCAGTTCAGCAGAACTGTGGAGGTCAAGATGAGACCTGGAAGAAAACTCTGGAGAGAACTGCTCATATGCTGGTCAGAAAGACAAATTAAAATCTCCATTTGACTCATTGAAAATTTGTGGGTAGATCTTAAAAGAGCTGTGCATGTAAGACGATCAAAGAATATTACAGAACTAGAACCTTTTACAGGAAGAATGAGAAAAAATCCAAAGAACAAGAACTGAAAGAGTTCTTTTAGCTCTAAGTGTTTGCAGTGTGAAATCTGCCAGAGGAGGTGTTACCAAGTTCTGATTATTTAGGGTGCCCAAACTTTTTATTTTTTCGATTTATGACATAAGTAACTATACATCATTGTTTGCTGAAAATATTGTGTTTTTTTTCCATTTCTTAGAGAAACTGTGTTAATATCTTTTCAATTAAAAATCGTATTAATATTTAATATCTGTATAAAAAATATGTTATTTATCGAGGGCCTAACTTAAGCATAAGAATGTATGTCCTAAGGTCAGGAAGATTTGCGATTTCACTCACTCCTGCCTCTCCTCCCTCCTTCTCTGGTGTATCTCTTCTTTGCTTCCTCTACACAATGCAACAACCAGCTTCTAATACCCTGTCTGCCCAGAGAGAGAGACAGAGCGAGAGTATGTGTGTGTGTGTGTGAGACAGAGCGAGAAAGAGAGAGAAAGAGCGAGAATATGTGTGTGTGTGTGAGCAAGAGAGAGAGAGAGAGAGAGAGAGAAAGAGAGAGAGAGAGAGAGAGAGAGAGAGAGAGAGAGAGAGAAAGAGAGAG
>JBBIGC010058368.1:0-11127 GCA_037576955.1 Lepidarchus adonis | reverse complement strand
TCTGATGTTCACCCAGTGTGGAAACTTAGACTCACTGCTCACTGGATTAACCCCTCGTTTAATTTAAAGTGTGTGGTGTTTAAGTGCATCAGATTGTCTGATCTCATACAGCAGAGTGTGTAAAACAGGCAGATGAGGACACACTGGTACTCGGGGAAAAAGACAAGTAACGTCATTTTGTGGGACAATGTGATAATTCGTTTGTCAGTTGTGGAGCAGATATATTGGATTTTAATAGTTTTATTTTACCTGAAGAGGACGCTGTGAAGGAAATTACAAATATGGGATCAGAACTCAATAATGAATGAGTAAATCTAATAAATCTGATCAGGACATCCTTGTACTCACGGTTTCAAAAAATCACTTAGCAAACCTTAGACACATTGTACTATTTAGTTAAAAATGGTAAGTAAATAATATAAATACGATTACGTAGTTTAGTAAAACTTGTGTTGTTAAAACTTAAAACTGCTGTGCTGTCCTGATCTCCAGTGACTAAAGCGGAGTGTGGAGGAAGCCTGTTTGGTTCAGGATCACTCTCAAGCCCTTACTACCCAAATTACTACCATGATTATGCAAACTGCGAATGGCAACTGTCTGCTCCTGAGGGGCAGAAGATCTTCCTGACATTTGTAGATCTTGAGTAAGTATCTCTTCATGACACTGCCAGTAGAACCGTATAGGCTTCTGGTGGGGATCAGCCTCTACGAGTTTGAGGACCATGCAAAACAAGATACACTATATTTACACCAAAAGTATTCGCTCATCTGCCTTTACATGCTAATGAACTTAAGTGACGTCTTAATCCATAAGGTTTAATATGATGTTGCCCCACCCTTGGCAGCTATAACAGCTTCGACTCTTCTGGAGAAGCTTTCCACAAGTGTGTTTACAGGAATTTCTGACCATTCTTCTAGAAGCACATTTGTGAGATCAGACACTAGTGTTGGATGAGAAGGCCTGGCTCACAGTCTCTGCTCTAATTCATCCCAAAGATGTTCTATCGGGTTGTTCCACACCAATCTTCCACACTCGCCCATCCATGTCTTTATGAACTTTGCGTTGTGCACTGATGTGCATATTCAAAATCTCTTGGTGCTGAAGCATTCAGAGTTCCTTTCACTGGAACTAAGGGGCCAACCCCACACCATAATCCCCCCTCCACCAAACTTTACACTTGGCATAATGCAGTCAGACAAGTTACCTTCCCCTGGCAACTGGCAACCGGCAACCCAGACTCGTCCATCAGATTGTCAGATGGAGAAGAGTGATCACTCCACTGCTCTAGAGCCCAGTGGTGTCGCATTGCACTTGGTGATGGTTGGCTTGGATGCATGCAGCTCTCTGTCGTGTCCAGGAGCCCGTCAGTAAAAATGGTATGGTCCTTGGGTTTACCTGTGGAACCACTATCCACTTTCAGAAAACTCTATCCCCCTCTATCCAATTTGTTGTTGTTTTTTTTATTTGTGTCAAATTCATCATGGAGAAGTCAGATCACCAAACGAATTTTCAATGGTTTTATTAAACAGAGAGAAAAAAGTACAGTTACAGGTTAAAGGTTTGTAGAAAGGCAAAATTCTCCTATTGGATGGGATCCCAGAGAAAGAGAAAAAAAGATGAGTGTGTGAGTCAGATTGTCCAAAATAGAGATTTTGAAGTCTGAGCACACAGACTGAATTCTGTCAGGAGTCTTATGCACAGGACATGAATGGGCATGTCGATGGGCGTGTCAATGGGCATGTCCATGGGCGTGTCAATGGGAGTATCAGTGGGCGTATCAATGGGCATATCACCAGTGGGCGTGTCAATGGGTGTGTCGATGGGCACGCCGATTTGTGAACGATTCTACTGCCTTTTTTTTGTTCAAATCGACTGATTTGAAAATTATTAGTCATTTTGTGAACAAAGAGGGCACTATGGAAGTGTTAGTGTTAATTATATCAGACAATTAGGTTGGTGCACAACCTCTACCTGCCTTATGGGTAAGAAGGACAACTTTAAATCAGCCCTGTGCTTATTCAGGAGAAAACAGAATTATCTGGCTGCAGAATTTTGTACGCAGTCTGCTGTTTACAGAAACATGTATTAACTTTTCTGCATCTTGTGTAGTGTAGAATCTCCTGCGTTTGGCAATGTTCTGCAACTTTAAGAAACATAACTTTGATGCAGTGGCAACATTTGATTTTAGTGGTAAATCAGCATCTACTATGACACCCAGATTATGGGCGGAGCTAATAAACCGGAAGTTCAGAGCCTCAGCACTGACGAGAACTTCTATCTACACTACTGCCTCCAAACACCAATATAATAAGTCATGGAAATAATAAACATTTGATGTAATGTGTGTTTGTACATTATAGATTAATTTAACACATAATTTAACATTATATTTGTTATTGAATTCATTTTAGCAAAAAAAAAATCTGGGAGTCAAAAAAACCTTAAGAGATCTGGAATTCCCATCACTATTGCACTACATGCACCTGCGCCCTACTTTGCCCGGGGTGGGGTGCGAGCGTATTCCTCTATTTTCATTCGTTCCTTCCACATGAGCCCATCATTCAATTCCACGTCGATAACACACACTGGCGAGTTACAGAACTATTTTATAAAGATGTCCTATCCCTTTAAAGACTACCTCTCTCTTAACCCGTTGTACTCGTTCACCCTTAAAATGTTCCTCATAATCAGCCGTGTTTGCTCCTCAGGCTGGAGAGCTGCTGTGGCTGTGACTATGTGAACGTGTATGACGGCGGTTCCACCGGCTCATCTCTGCTGGGAAAACTGTGCTACAACGACACCAACCTCCGTGACTTCCACTCCTCCTCCTCATACATGACCGTCCAGTTCAGGAGCGACAGCTCAGTCGTGGCCCGTGGCTTCAAAGCCTTCTTCAGCAGCTCTCTCCCTGAAGACACAGGTGAACCCAGCTCCACATCAAAGGCTGAAGATAATTTATTCGTAATATACACAGTCCCAGGGAAAGGTGGAAAATTCGGGTGTAAATCCAGGATAAGATTCGTCTTAGCTTCTACATTCAGAGCAGTGTGAAACGCATAACTGACCTCAGGCCAGTGTTGAATGTGAGAAGTTTAGAACGTCCATAATGGTACAGACATACAACCCTGATAAAACTGAGATAACTGCTAGATCCCATTGCACCAAAATGTTATAATTTATTGCTGTTTTCAAAATACAAATTGTGTTACTTAATTTCAATCCAGATATTGAATAAAACGTTTCAAATGTAGATACCTTTAGGTCTCAAAATAACTGCTCGTATACTGATATGAGCTTCTTCGTGTGCAGCTAGAGTGGTCTGTTCCTCAGAGACCATGACCATTGTGATTCGAAGATCATACCTGGACTCACTGGGCTTCAGCTGGCATGACCTCTACGTGGATGACCATCGCTGCAGACCCTCTGCCAACAGCTATGAGGTGTCCTTCAACTTCCCAGTCACCAGCTGTGGAACCAGCAAAAACGTAAGATGGGCATAAAAATAGGTGATGATTCACCAAAATTTGATTTTAGTTTTGTTACGTTTTGAAAGTTGTTAAAAACAAACACTGAACACACAAATGTGAATACAGTTCGCATTTATACAATAGTATAATATAGACAACTATGTACATACACAACTTTAAAGGAGAAGGAAGAAATATTCAAAATTTAAAATGTAGGTTATTGAAACGAAGTGTTTTCATTTACCGGCATTAGTAGAAGCCAGGGTCTGATTGTCTAAGCTATATTCTTTGCTCTGTTAGGCTGTTAACGGACGTGTTGTCTACAATAACCACGTACGATCAGCACCGTCCCAGTCAGGAGAAATCACACGGATCATGGAGCAATTCCTGCTGAATGTGAGCTGCCACATGGAGCAAGACACCACAGTGGGAATAGTCTACAAGGCCCAAGAGGAGATCAACAACACCGTCGTTGGCACGGGCCGATTCAACGCCAGCATGGCTTTCTACCCCTCAGACAACTTCTCCTACCCCATTCTCGAATTCCCCTACGAGGTCAAACTTAATCAACGGCTGTTTGTTCAGGTGCAGCTTAGCAGAGCTGACAACACGCTGGATCTTCTAATAGATAGTTGTGTGGCGTCTCCCAACCACGACTTCCAGGCTCGCACCTACACCCTGCTGCAAAACGGGTAAGAGACATACTGTAGTGCTTGAAAGATTGAATGTGACCATCTTCTGAGTTTCAAACAAGTCCTTAAAGTAGAGATGTTGAAGTTAAAGGAATGACAATGGCAAACTTGATTATATTTGGTCATGGCTTTATTAGGGGAAAAGGTCCAATAACATATCTGTGTGTGACAAAAGTAAGTGAACCCATAGGATTATCATATACAGTAGCTGAAATCAGAGTCTGGTGTTTTCAATCAATGAGATGATGATCAGATATGAATGGGAGAACTATTGTATTTAAAGGACAGTGATCCAGCAAATCACTCCCAAAATCATTTGTTTGTTTGTATCATGGCTCAAACAAAGATGGACACGGCTTTTATACAGATCATTTCCCACAAACAGGTAAAAAAAACATTGTCATACTTTCCATAGAGGACCCTTAGTACCCCTAATGCGCTCTGGTCACTCTGGTAACACGTAAACATGCGTCAAGAGTGAGTCATAGACAGAAGTAAGAGAGAGAAATAATTTATTTCAAAATAAAGCACTCTTCACACTCGGATAATAAACAAAATGAAAACAATGTAAGTTATATATTCTTTCTGTGCGGCCCGGTACCAAACGACTCACAGACCGATACCGGTCCGCGGCCCGAGGTTGGGCTCATAACTTTGCTGAACCTCAACCTGACCAACTGCAGCACTGACCCCAGATCACAGCTCTGCTCCACAGGCTTATACAGTGGGCACTATGCATGATGGGTGCATCACTTCATGCACCTCTCTTCTTACCCTTGTTCACCATCACTCTGGAACAGGGCAAATCTAGACGCATCAGACCTTCTTCCATTTCCCCAGAGTCCCAATCTTTATGCTCTCTAGCAAACTGAAGCCTTTTTTTTGTGATTAGCCTCACCGGTCAGCGGTTTTCGTAAGGCCACACAGCTGTTTAGTCACAATCCCTTGAGTTCCTTTCACATTGTCCTTGTGGAAATGCTCTTACATCCACTAGTGAACATCCTGAGTTCTGCTGTTGCTTTTTTATGATTCGATTTCACCCAACGTTTAAGCAATCAGCCATCATGGTCATTCTTTTCTTATCACATTTCTTCTGCAAATATGATGGTTCTCCACTGTCCTTCCAGTTTTGCATTAGACTTAATCTCGTTGTTTTTGAGCTTGATGCCAAAAATTTGACCATTCTGAAACATATTTACATCTTTTTCACAATCAGAGGATGATTCTTCCGACATAGTTGTTTAAGTAATTAGAAGCTACTTGCTGTATCAGTTAGGGTTCAATAACTTGTTGCCAGGTGAAACATAACCATCCATGCAATAATTATCCAATGGGAGGCTCTTACTATTTGCCTTGTTAAATCCAGGTGGAGACTGTATAATAGACTTAAATAAGACAATAATAAGAAATTTACATTAGCCATGATAATTACATCATGAGAAGCTCCAAACCTGACACCAACAGCCCGATACACTCATACCATACTCCTGCTTTTCAACATCGGTGTCACTGCCGCGACAGAATGATCTACTCACATAACGTCCTAGGTTAGTTGCTCAAAAACACTTGGTTCATCTCACCTGTTCATTGCCAGTTGTCGTCCATCCCTGCTGTAGTGGAGAGGGCTGAAGGTGTCTAGATTTTGTATGGTAACAGATAAGACTTGTGTAAGTAGTAGGTATACGTGCACATAATAAAATTCAGGAGTTCCAGTTACCCTCCTCAGACACATGTGATGTCACTCACCAGTTAACTGTCATTCTTGGAGTCATTGTGTGTTGGACATGTGCCCTCCAGGGCCAAATTTGGACACCCAGTTATAGATTCCTGGTTTATTTTCTATGGGTATGGGGTAAGTAGGAAGCATCACAAAGAAGAATCCCAAAGATGAACAAAACCCTTTAAAACAGTTCAACGATGTTTTGCGAAATTAATCACTTTAATTTCCATTTCCTGTCTGGTCCCTATCAGATTCAACAAAAAGTGATTATACAGTAATAAAAAGACCAAAATTTGGTTGGCTATCAGAAGAGGGACAAAAAAAGAAAGAAAAGAAAGAAAAAAGGAAGCCCATCCACACCCAGCCTTGCCTTGAACTCATGACCTTCCGTGCAATAGTCAGAGATATTTCCACTAAACCAGGCTGTTTGTGGAAAACGGGCATAAATTCCCCTATGCCAGGTGGAAAATAAAAACCACTGCAAGTTAGCATTGCCTAAATGCTAACTCGCTCATGCGAAATGTTTTCCCAATCCTGACATGGACAAAATGACGTCGCACTGCCCACATGGACAAGCGTGATAATATAGGTATCAGCGCAGCTGAAATTCATTAGTACTGATTGCCTCTTAGTGATTGCCCCTACATGTATATAATTTGTCAAAGCAAGATTCCTCACTTAGCTGCATAACTAAAGTCCAAAGTGAGGTTTGCCCAAGTAATTACGATTACCTCACTTACAATTGTGCTTTATTTTATGCTTAAATTATCTGACTAACTGCTTTGCGAAGAACCTCCTGGTAAAAAGGGTTTAAACTGCACTCAACTGCTTGTCAGGTGTCCTTTTAAGATTCCACTGGATGCATATGACGTCAGTAATATCATGTGATCTTTCCTCGTTGTTGCTTTTTTGTTTCAGCTGTAAAAGCGACAAGACGGTCCAAATATACACCAATGGCGCCCACTACTACGCTCAGTTCCATTTCAGTGCCTTTAAGTTCCTGCGGACTCACGCCTACGTCTTCCTGCAGTGCAGGGTGATCATCTGTGCCGACGATGACTACAAGTCCCGCTGCCGCCAAACCTGCCCCGCGCGCAAGAAGAGATCCCTCGACTGGTCCCTCGACCACCACACGGACACGGTCACCCTGGGCCCGATTACTCTCAAAGGTCAGAGTTCTTCGAGTACCTCCCACCCACTGTGACTGTAACTAGGCCCAGTGACCTCTGACGAGATCAGAATTAGATCAGATAACCTAGGTGCTTAGAATGGGAGTGAAATGTGATGGGAAATACTTTACAGATACAGGGAGTCCTCAGGTTACGTCGGGCTTGACATATGGCAATTTGTGGTTATGTCGCTAGCTCTCATAAACTTGTGTCATTCTGATGCACAGGGTTTGTGATGTAAAACAAAGTTTGTGTGTGAACTAGTTGATTACACGCGGAGTCACGTAACGCTACGGTGGTATATGAGGAGGGCAACATTGTTCCTTCGCCATCTTGGATTCACCAGCTGCTTATTTCAAATTGCGTTGAAAATCACGTTACTCCGACATAAATCGAGGACCCCCTGTACTTAATGTTTGTACTTCTTGTACTATAAGTGGAGTATATATACTTTCACTTGAGCAACAATATGAAGTCCTAAAACATGACATTTTCCATCCCCAGGTGCAAAGCCTGCTGTCGACGAAGAGACAGAGGAATGAGTTCTCGATCCCACTCATGATCAAGATCTAATCAGCACTTTAGTTCAGTAAAACTTGTATACTCACTTCTATTAAAGCATACTCACACAGCAGCAGTGTTTCCTACTTTCCACTGAGTTTGTACTGTAATGAAGTAGCACCTGTTCCAAACGGATATCAGCAGAGAATAACAGTATTAATAATACTGTTGGGTATAAAAGTGTTCTGGCCTATACTACTATACAGTAATACTCCATTTTGACATATTTTCTGAGAATTTCTTCCTACGAGGTAGCAGTGTTTTGGAGCATGATGCTCTATTTTCAAAGTCCTTCACTGAAGAACAGCTGTTTTAAAGCTTAGCAACTTGTTTTAAGATCGGTTTTGGCCGTCAATCAAGGTTTTGATGTTGGTTTCAGAAGAAACTCTCTATATCTCCATAACAAAGCATCACGTTTAGATGAACCAGACTACACAGGTAGTATTCAAGTTCCTACAAGACTTCAATTACACAAGCTGGTACACGGAAACTGTTAGAACCTTTTTACCCGAACTTTCATCAGCGACCTCATCACACCTCTCACCTCTCGAGGAGAACGTTCTCCTCGCTCCTTATACACCGTACCTAGATCGTCTGGAAAAGCCTGGAGAGGTCTCTAGATGGAGCAGGAAGTGAATTTAGTCACAGTTTCTGCTCTGAATGAGCAGCTTCTGAACTCCTTCCTCGTGTGCAGGAGACTCATGGTCCAGAAAAGTTCATTCCAGAGAAGCTGAGCAGCACTGGATTAGTGTGAGTCAACCAAATATCATATAACAGATTATCAGCTTTATCACAACTACTATACGAGCTGGAGAAAAACTAAACACACCTCTGAAATCAGCAGGAGAACATTGCAGAACCCACAAAACATCAGCAGTGAGGAGAACGGCCTGGTGGACGATGTTTTAAAAAACAAACAAAAACAAGGATGGAGAGGTTTCCACATTATATAATGTGGAAAAAATGTGATTGTGCTCAAAATTGTTTAATACTTTTGCATAACTTTTAAATGATACAACCTGCCTGCAGCAACACGTAGCATAATTTAAATTTATTGACATTTAACATCAATTTCACCAGAATATTTCATACAATACTTGTGTTATTTTCGCTTATTACGTCTGACAGGCTTAAGAAATGTCTTGGTTATAGCACCACATTACAAATAACATTTACACCATGGCACCATCATGAGAGAGAGAGAGAGAGAGAGAGAGAGAGAGAGAGAAAGCAATGTTGAAGATATATTTTATCAGTGTGCAAACATTGCACAGAACACATGACCACCAATCATAATGTGCTTAAAGACACTGTAGCTTACAATGGTAAAGTGATGCATCGCGACAATCTTGCAGGACACACGTAAGCTCTCACTGCTAAAGCCGCTTGACCTTTACTATTAAACCAGTAAGACCACGATTTCCAACACTTTTCCCCAAAAATGAACATGATCTCACTACATACTCACTGCTTCAGTACTGGATTCAACATGAAACTTCTCCCAACTGCACATTGTGGTTGTAGATTAGTTCAAGTGAAGTTCAGCAGATGCCTCCTAGAGATGAAGGTGACTTTTGTCAATGTGAACACAAAGTGCATCACAAAGAAATGTGGACTTTGCATTTAACCCATCCTCAAGGGTTCCTCAGTGGTTCCCGCGTTGGGACTCGAACCTACGACCTTCTTATCCCCAAGGCTAAAGCCCCAAACACTAGACCTTCACTGCCCCTTCAAGCCACTGGAAGGCGTCACTAGTCTCTGACCTCGAGAACAAGGTTAAATTAGCAAACGCGCTTAATATTAGCGCTGCGGTGAAGAAGAATCTGTGGAGAAGAATCACATTTAATCTGTTTGTGAGACGCCGAGACAGTTTGGGATTTGCTCCTGCAGATGGCGCAGTAGGTGTTCTGAAATGCTGCTTGGCATTTCTAAAAGAGTGAAAGCCATTGAGCAGCGGTGCCCAGTGCCAGTCTTGGGGGCACAGTTAACAGAAGTTGCTCAGAGAGGTGTTTACCCGGTGGAATCCGTTCACCAGTGTGTGTATGATCATTTGCCAATACCATATAAAATAAAAATGAAATAAAATTCTGAATTCTGTATTTTTCGCCTGAGTAAATAATATAATGTGAGGTGATGATAAACTGCAACTTGCATTTCAGCTGTTTCACATATCCAGGGAACTCTGTAGAACATCGCAAGGTATCGCGATGCGTATCGTGAAGTCCTTGCCAACACACACTTCTACTTAAATGTGTCATGTTACACGTTACATGAACTACACCGTGTTCTGTAGCCTCGTCGTATTGACCAACTCTCAGTTTCATGACTTTCATGCCATGTTCTATCTATCACACAATCACTACAATGCTCAACCAATCCTGCCTCCTAGTTCAGCCACTGATCTGTAGACACACAAGCTACTATGACGCACAGGTGACACATACTCGCTTTTATTTGACCCTTGTGTCCAGAAAAGGAAACTGAAGGCATCTCGATATCTCTACTGGAATAAGAATTTCATGTTAATACAACCACAATAAGAAATCTGCCTCTTTTACATATGAACCACTAAGAAGTTCCTCACATCTTCTAGTTCCATCATTCCTCTTAAACTAGAAAGTCTCAGCTTATTGCAGGGTGTCCTGAAGGGCCAGGTGCTCAAAACACACCTGCTTCCACTCACCTGCTAATACCAGTGTGTTTAAGGAGATCTGCTAACTTCTCTGGACCCAGGTCATCCAGGTCCAGATTGTTCTAGAAACTACAGCAGGATGCAACTAGACATGACTTAGCAACACTTCCGATGTCCCTGGAAGCCAAACAAACGGAATTACTCACAAATATAACACTGACATTTCTAAAAGCATTGGTTTAGGTTGAATTTTAGCATTTCAGCTCATTTGCATAATGAGGCTGACCTACAGACAGAACGAGTGCAATGTGTCATCCCTCCGCTTGTCTTGTCATTCATGTAATGTAGAACATGCTGAATCCAGTACTGAAATGCAGGCATGGTGTCCATTACTGTTTAGTGATTGACAGGTACTGACTGAAAGAGTAACCTGAGCGCAGGCTTGTATGAAAATATGCCATGTTTTGAGTATTTTACTGAATCTTAAACGTACAGGGAGAAAAAATAATGATGTAATAGAAGTGCAGATACACCTTAGTTCTCAGGACAGCTAGCACACAGGAAATCAGTCTCAGCAAGAAATACTAGGGACGTCCCAGACATGATTTTTTTCAATATTTATATTTTGCTAAATAATAATTCCACAGCGCCCTCTTCTGGTCCATTAAAGTTACTCAAATCTAATATCTGCTCCACAACTGACAACTGAATCCTCACACTGTGCAAAGCCATGAATTCAGTTTCCCTCTCTGAAGCTTTTCCCTTTCACTGTGTGGAGGAAACGTGTGTGTGTGTGTAAAATTGTCTCCTGTGAGATCAGATTGGTAGTATTAAATGTTTAGGTGTGAGATCAGATTGGTAGTATTAAATGTTTAGGTGTGAGATC
>JBBIGC010058358.1:0-11128 GCA_037576955.1 Lepidarchus adonis | reverse complement strand
CATTTTTATTGTTGGTAGATCTTTTTGACTTGGTCAATTTAAAAGTAGCTCGCAAGCCAAAAAAGTGTGAGCACCCCATTTCTCTTATATATCAGTCATAACATTAACACCACCTGCCTGTGTTCAGACCCCTTTCTACCAGAGCAGCATTCACATTTTGTATAAGATTCTTGGGGATCAGACCAGCCTTACATCAACGAGCCTTGGGAGCCCATAATTCACCCATTATCTTAGCTTAGATAACGCTTGATAGGCACTAACTACCGCAGACCTGGAACACTCCATAAGATCGGCTGCAGATGCTCCATCATCAAACGGCCTCAGATCATTACGGTCCTGCTTCCAGCATATCAACTTTAAGAATTGACAGTTCATCTGCTGCCTGATATCCCACCTCCCGACATGTGCCATATACATACATACTAATTCCTGGGTACAAAGTGTTTTCTCAAATCCCTCGTGTCTAAAATAAAAAATAGCTATTGTTCCACAAACTTTTGCGCATTTTCAATGGCACTATAAATACAAAGCTGTTGTGGTCTGTTGTCATGAAATCTACATGTGATATTCACATTTACAAATCCTCACTTTTGCTTCACTATTATTGTTAATTTGCTTTAGATCCAGGACCTCCAGGTCCTCAGACACGAGTGCCAACCATCCAACCATCATCTCTCTTCCTCATTCTCATGCTGTGTTAAATATTTCTGAATATGCTTTTCATGCATTTAACTGTTGTGGTCCAAAGAGAAAACAAATGAGTTGTTGCAGCATATTTCACAATGAAGTTTCACAGAAGTCAAAGCTCTACCAAAGTTAGAGACCAAATGCACCATAAGAAAAAGGTTAGTGCATGTGAAATACAGACGCCGCCGAGTTACAATGATTCAACTTACAATTTTTGACCTTATGATGCCAATATAGGTACGAAGTTTCAAAAATATTTTACTTTTCACACATACGTTGCAGCAGGGCAATGTAAATGTAAATATCTCCTGCCTGGTGTGAGGCCTCACTATCGCCATCAATCCTCAGAGTCACGTAAGCCATTTTTGGGTCATCGGATCGCCTCTCCATCGTAGATGTCCGTGACGTCTTATGAAATAGTATAGAAGTCCTCTTAAATGAGAAAGTCTCATTCTGTCTGTTTGTTTCAGGGGATGCCGTTTTTAATTGTAAGCTAAAAAGTAAATTAATAAACCAACAGATCTTACGAAAATAAACACAAAGGAATTTAGGAACTGAATTAGACCAGTTAAGGCAGAACTGAGCAGATCTCACAGATACACTTCAGTATCAATTTTAGTGAAAACACTTCTAAAGCCAAACCAAAATATACCAATCAACCTTAACATGAACACCACCTGCCTAATATTGAGTAGGCACCATCATGCCACCATGATTTACCAGTTGATCACTTTTGTTTAGTAATAACTAATGCACACCTGGAACATTCCACAACACACAGGTTTCTGGAAATGCTCTAGCCATCACAATAAATCAAAGTGGCTCATGTTTCTAGCACATCAAAATTAAGAACTGATTGTTCGCTCACTGCTTAATATATCTCCACCCACAAGTGCCACTGTAATGAAATAACTATATAGTTAAAGTTACAGCCTGAACGCTATAGGTATACACAACTACGCACCTGTTTCAAATGGTAAATCGTCTATAGTGTTGCAATGATGGTCAAATGTGCGCGAGTTTCCCTGTACAGATTGAGGGGATGTTTTCTTTTACATTATAACATGCTTTGATGTTCTCAATGTGTATGAGATGCTCACACAACAGTGGGCTATAGCGTACGGCGGGTGATGGAGGATGTGGCCCGACATCGTGGCTTTGCTGGCTGCTAATTGACCTGCTTGAAGAGCCTGAGGGGAAGAAGTAAAACTGCTGCTACAGTGTTTTCATTAATTAAACCCTGCTCGCCTAGCTGCTTCAGCTCATTGGCCATCATACCCCAGCGTCGTACGCATCATCATTAACACACTGCCCCAGCAACAGCTTCCCCGAGTTAGCACTTGCAACTGGACACTCACACAGTAATAATGGAGCAGAATACGTTCTCATGTCAGGTTCCTCTGTATCTGAATGCCAACAAGACACTTAAGATTTACATTTTTAAACCTAGCCTCGATGGTAGGATATAGTACATTACCACAATAGCTTCCCTGTGCTTAGAAGAAAACAGAAAACCCACTGGCTAATGCATTTTTTCAACCTATCTAGCAATTTTTTTTAATCAGTATAACTTTTTTTTTTTTTTTTTTAGCTCAGTTCAGTTGACAAGGAAACTCTCTCCCGCGGCCCAAAGTATAAGGGGTGAGGATGTTACTCCTGACCCTTCAGTGGAATAGGAGTGTGCTCGCGGAGGATCAGGTATAAAAGCCTTGCATAAGATATATTAAGCCAGCATAATCACGAGGGAGATGGCTGCCTGCACGGCAGTGGGACAAGAGCTGACGTATGCTGCTGGCCCAGCACAGGCACCATTCTTACACTGATAAGCAAACAGACAGACATGTCCATGGGTTTCGATTCTTATTTTCAAATAGTGATGGGAATTTGTGACTGGAGGCAGAATTACTGTCACTGACACTGGGTTTATTAGAGGAAAATGTACCAGTACTTTATAGAACACTCAGTGACTTTATAAGGCACACCTGTTCAATTGCGTGTTAAAACAAATAGCTAATCAGCCAATCCCATGGCAGAAACTTAGAAATTTACACATCTAGACGTTGAAGATACGATCAATGCCTTGTTGTTGGTGCTAGAAGGGCTGATCTGAGTATTTCAGAAACTGATGATCTACTGAATTTTCATGCACAACCATATCTAGGAGAATGGTAGAAAAAAGTCCAAAATATCCAGAGAGTCAACTGTGTTGACAAAAATGTCAGATGTCAGAGTAAAATAAGCAGAGTGACTTGAGATGATAGAAAAGTAACAGTAGCTCAAATAACACGTTACAACCGAGATCTCCAGAACACCATCTCTGAACACACAACACGTCCAACCTAGAAGCAGATGGGCTAAAGCAGCAGAAGACCACACTGAGTGTCACTCCTGTAGACTAAGAACAGGAAACAGTGGGTACCAACTGCTCGAGTTTTGTGCTCTCACTGCTTTGGGTGGGTGAAAATGCAGAGAATATTTTTTGCTCTGGGATTAAGAGAATATATTCTTAAATTTTCCCCACCCAAAAAAAGGTGTAGATTCACACCCATATATAGCACAAAATGTGATCACGTCTGGGCCTGCGAGGCAACTTTCATCTCTGGTGTGATGACACAGTTGATTAAGTCAATCCTTTGTTTTCCTTGTGTCAAGGAAGCATCAGGACGCTTTAGTGTTCACACTACATCATGTTAACAATCATAGCCCTGATCATCGATGAGATGTTTTGAGGGATCTGATCACAGCGTGTCTGACACATTTGAGCCACACTTATCGCTGTCTACTGATCAGATCACCCAGGATGTTAGTACAAGTTCTTGGAGTTGACTGAGCACATTGTTGCTTACTGAATTTATATACATTTTTGGGGTGGCGTGGTGGTGCTATGCCTAATGCAGCTCACGGCAAGAAGGTCCTGGGTTCTATCCCTGGGTCACACCAGGTGCTTCTCTGTGAGCGCTCTCTGCGCTTCCTCTAGGTTCTCCAGTTTCCTGCCACAGTCCAAAAGCTTGTGCTTTAGGTTGATTGGCGACCTTTCATTACCTATAGTTGTGAATGGTTGTCTGATTCACCCTGGGATGGAAAGACCTGCCTTTGGCCCCATGATTCCCTTCAACCCAAACTGGATTCAATATATATAAATCAAAATATATGCCCCAGTAAAGTCACAATTTGGGTTAACGGTTTATAGTAAGCGTACATTAATTATGATGAATTCAGTTCCTGCAATCTCTCATGCATCAGCAATAACATCTCTGATTTGTGACTTCATACACAAGAAACACAATTATAGCGTTACCTAAGGTGAGCACATTACTGTGTATTATGATTTATTAAGCACATTTGTGATGTATTGCGTGCGCAGATCATCTGGTCTATATTTAGGGTCCGTATTGGTACATGTATTGGTCCAAATTATGTACAATGGTTATTGTACATAATCATGAATTCATCCATGAAAAAAAATTGTTTGTGCACGTAACACTGTTTGTTTTTCCCTCATGTATGCATACATGCAAAACCATGCAAAAAATTTATTTATATTTCGCCAATTTTGTAGATTCAAGGTTTATGTCCAACAGTGCAGCAGACAGACTGAAAAAGTATTCAGTATTTCTTAAAAACGCAAATTGTCAGATAATTTCCGATGCAAACGGCCTATGGCTTTTCAGTCTGCAGCATCAAGACAGACACGTCTCATCCTGTTCGAAAGCGGCAGCAATCTGCATATGAGGTGTGAAATCTCACACCTTTAGTGTATTTTCCCAGTAAACACAGACACAGACTCATGCACCGCACCCCCACGCATTGGCCCCCACCCTCACAACTACACGGAAAACCAATCAGTGCCTTCGCCCTAAAAAGCAACACCTAACAAAACGCTTTAACATGGTTCATCATGTTCATAAGCCCCAAGCTCTGACCTCATGCAAGCTGAAGAAAAACTCATTATCTTTCGGCCATTTGAAGTTGAATAACATTGTCACACGCAGCAATGTCGAGTCAGCGGTGCTCACTGACACATATGGTGTGTGCTTGTACTCTCAAGAGGAGGATAAACAAGTATGAAAAAACTGAGAAAGTAGAAAAAACAATGGAACAAACCCAGACATAGAATACAAATGGTAAAAAGCAGAAAAACAATACAACCAACTTGCCCTGTACTTGTTTTGCTCTTTGGGGCTCTGAACTCTAGCTTTGGTGGGGTACAGCTGGCTCCAGAGGTTTGGCAGGTAGCGACCGAAACCCCATGCCACCATCAGAGCTAATAATAGCAGCAGATTGCACCAGTCCTGTTTGCCCCCCTGCGGGAAGACAGAGCGCTGATGTTTTCCTGATAAGGCCCGCAGGAGCTGAGAGTAAAAGAGCTGATGCTAATAGGGGACGTATGGCTAAAGGTGAAAGAAGAGTGACTAAGAGCGCCAAGGAGAATCCAGAGGGCAGGTGTGTGTGTGTGAGTGTGTTTGTTGATTCCACCAGCCTTTGTTCCAGAAGAGCAGGTGAAGACTCAGTGCGGGAGAAACCTAAATATCACATCCCAGAGGACCATGCTACACAGGAACAAACACACAAGCAGAGTGCACCGGTGCATGCACACGCACGGCTAACCCACACCTAAACATACAGGTTCTACCACATCATTCAACAGGGCTTTTAAAAAAAAAAAAAAAAAGATGGAAACATCGCGTTTACACGGTGGCCATTCATTGATCGCAATGTTAGCATTCTGCCTGTTGCTTTAAACAAAGATACCTCAACATCCTGGTCACATCCTCTGGCAGGACCTGTACACCAGGGTTGGCAACTCTAGGGGGCCAGGATTTGTTAATTTCCCTGCTCAAACACACCTGGATCAACAAACCTATTCATTGCCAGGTTCAGGGAGGGGAACTACCAAACTGTTGGACACTGACCCTCCAGGACCAAAGCTGCCCATTTAACCCATTCACACGTAGAGCATCAAGCAGCTATCATCGTCACCAAGGGAGTAGCGTAGCAGGACGATACCTTGCTCAAGGGAACCTCGGTGGTATCTGGGCCAAGACTTCGACCTGTGACCCTTGGATCACATGGCTTACAAATGAATTGGCCCCTATAATGGCTTATAGAACTTCCTGCATGCTTTTATAGTTTATAGGTTTATAGTGTGCTTGTTGAAAGAACCACAATTTAAATCCAAAACCCATGTAACCTAAGGTCTTAGACAGCAACAGGAATGGCCTATTGAAAACAGTCAAGTAAAACTCAATTACCAAATTTTTCTGCAAAACTGTGTTATTGCAAAAATATCTCAAGCCTTTGAGAAATTGTGCCCATCCATGATATGTTTTTAAAAGTAATATATATCAAAGGATGGGCAACATTACTGCTTATCGGGCCGGTACCTTAATGGTATTCTTATTCTACAATTGTATGTAATTAATTAAGTAATTCAACAATCTTTAACATTGTCAAAAAATTACATTGAATGTGAAATGCAAAATCAAATTACACAAAAATACAGTTGTGATTTAAACAAATACACAATTGATAAAACTCTTTTTGTTAGTTTTGTTAATAAATGTGATTGGATACATATGCTTTTATGTCTTACAGATTATATATATATAGGATCCAATTAATTTGTAAGCCATGTGATCCAAGGGTCACAGGTTGAAGTCTTGGCCCAGATACCACCGAGGTTCCCTACACACACATACATACATACATACACATACATGCATACATACACACACAACATCTCGTATGATACTATTTTTATATATAACCTATAAAATCTATATTTACACATTGTGAACCCAATAAATACCACATTGCCCAGATTTAGTTTTCAAAACCTAAAACAACACAGATGTGAACGTGGGATTCATGGGAATGAAGTCAAACAGAAGTCAAATGTAGGATATGGGCCCTTTAACATCTAACAAATGAACATAAGCTGCCAAATGACGAGTGAAGCTACACAAGCAACAGGAAGGAAACTACATCACCGCAGAACAGAAAAGTGGCTGCATGCAGAAGCTCACTCACACCTAAAAAAAAAAAAAAACATCAAAAGCCCAAGAGCAAGCTTTAATGACCTCCTGCAAAGAGCAAAGGGAGAGGAAAGAATGCGGCGCACAAATCTGTTCTTGAACAGGAAGGAAATCTGTTCTCCAAACACTAACGACTAATAGAACCATGAGAATCTCTCACGGGCTGAACGCGTCTGATGGGCGTGAGGGGCCGTCTGAGTAATCAGTCAAAAAATAACAGCCATTAGTACAAGAAGCACAAACACGAGTCTCATCATTCGCTCTGGAAAACAGCAAATAAATAGAGAGAGAAACAGAGAGCACCTTGGCCTTAGTCATAATTAGGCTGGAACCGGGACAAGAGCTGCAGCACAACAACAACCTGATTCTCTAACGGAACATGGAAGCAGAACTGCTATATGTGGTGTGTGTACTGTGACTTGCACTCAAGGACATGACCTGTATAGTACAAGCCCTAGAACCATGCGTGACATATACTTGTGAATTTAAAACATGGGCTGAAAGCACCATCTGCTCTTTAACCCATCCACACGTGGAGCAGCAGGCAGCGATCAACGAGCAGTGAAGCGGTACCTTGCCCAAGGGCTCCTCAATGGTGCCTGGGCTGGAACTTGAACCTACAACCCTCTGATCACAAGGGCAAGGTTCTCACCACTAGGCCTTCACTGCCCACTGAACAGTCCACCTGCTTCACAGTCCATGGTCTCATTTGATAGAAATTTGCATATCAGCTTTCAAGTTCAGTTAAACTAAAACTCCATGGCCAATGCAGCACCTTTCAAAAACGAGCTCCAATTCTCTGTTCAGTCCAAGAGAATGCAAGTGAATCTGGAAGTGAAAAAAGCTTTTGTTGATTGTCCAAGTGAGCTATAGTCCACATCCTCTGCAGGACACACAGTTTTACAGCACAATAGCTGTTTACGTGCTGAATGGAACAGTGGAAAAGACAAAAGATTAAATGAGGCCTGTTATGTTTCATTTAATAATATGTTGAACTAATATAAGGCCCTCATTAAGCATCTTTATTCGGGCTGGGCAATATGATGCATAAATAATATTGTGTTTTTAGGGATATTGAAAAGAAAAAAAAACAAAAAAAAACCCAACAAAAACACACCACACACCCACACACACTTTCTCTCAGCAGTAAGTCTTTCAGCAACAAAAACACAAGTTCTCATCAGAATAAATACAAACACAAAAGCAGTAAAAATTAAATAAAATCTAAATGAGTTGTGTGTATAAAGTAGTTGATGTGCGTGTGTGTGTGTTAGAACAGTAAAGGTGATTCCCAATCATTTCCTCTACACATTACGTGTGTTTTAAACTCTCTCCGCAGCAGACCTTGATTTAACCACTGATTGAGCTCAAACCAGGAATCTGGTGGTTCCTACAGATAATTATCTGGAACCCAACACTCTTGTACTGCTCACTTTATTCATTTTATCAGTATTGATTCTAATATTAGTGTCTGAAAATAAAGCAATAAAAACTCTCACACACACACACACACACACACACACACACACACACACACACACACACATATATATATAAAATCTACACACACACACACACACAATGTAACTTTATTAAAGATGAACACTGACTTCCTTATGTTAAAAATCCTCCTGATACAGTGATGTAGGCAAGTAAACCTCAGATATTCACCCTCTGACTGAAGAATCAAGCGATATATTCGGTCAGAGCAGTACATTAACCACATGTAAACATAGTGCAGGCGTTTGCGTTCATCAACTGACACCAAGGAAACATGACATACAACATTTTAACAAGTTAAATAACATGGAAGGAAATCTGTTCTGTAGCCTTTCTTGGCAAAAGGCGGGTTTATGTATGTGTATATATTTATACATTTATACACACACATAAAAATACCTTATGCCAGTGGCTTAAAAATTAAGTTCGCTCTCGTTCGATGGTCAGCTACCACATCCCACATAAAAGAAGCCACAGCACATTAAGTATATTTAATATCTTCAAGAAAATCAAGAGGATGTTTAAATGTTTGAACATGACTGTACATCATTACGGTCTTAATGCAGACTTTATTAGTTTGAGAGAAATATTTACAAAAAGTGTTTGCTTTTAAACTATGACTTCATCAGACACTGATCAGCCATAACATTATCACCTGTCTAATCATGAGCAGATCCCCTAATTCTGCTGTAACAGCTCTGACTGTGTTTTGAACCCTTTCTACAGAAACCCCTACATACATCAATGAGCTTTGGGTGGCCATAGCCCTGTCGCGGGTTCACCAGTCGTCCTTCCTTGGAACACTCTTGGTAAGTATTAAGTACTGCACACCTGGAACACTCCCGCTCAGAACCTTACACTACTGCTTCCAGCACATCAGCTTCAAGAACGTACTGTTCATTTACGGGCCAATACATCCCAGGCGCTACTGTGATGAAACAACTAGAAAGTCAAATCTTCCTCACTTCACCTGGCAGTGGTCTTAATGTTATGGCTGATCATGAATCACACAATACTACTGTGAAGACATTTTCAGATGAAGCTTACAAAATGCTGAGGGTTCCACAGGATCTCACAAACAGCCTAAATAATGCAGTGTGTCACTGAAGGTGTGGATAAAAAACCCAAAAACTTAACCAATCTGGTCCAGGGCATCAGCAGTGGTCACACTGCATAAACTCGGTCTAAGAATATAGCACACAGAAGAATGCCCCAGGCCAATTAACACAAGTGCTTTGTGTTCCTCATTTTGCACGACCACAGCTCGAGCTATTTCAAGCCAAAGCCTGGAATCAAAGAAAGCCTATTGGCCTATTTGGAAGATTTAAAAAATATTTATTAGCTAAGAGGCTTAAAGAGTGTGTCGGGACGTGGTAGCGAGCTGGGAAGTGTGTAATTTCCATGATTAAATTATATGCCAGATTAAAGACTAGGATGACTTCAGCACAATGCAGATCTCTTTAGGAAACATCGACAAGAACAAAGGAAAGCTAAAAACAAGACGTCAGCATGATTACTGAACCACGAGGAAACATCATACCTCATCAAAAATGCCGATCAGGGCATTTTTAAATGATTAGGATCAGCTCGAGTATGAACGAATCTAAGCCTGACCCTCGGTTTTACGTCAGCGCGGGGTTAAAATATCAGCAGTGTGGAAATATTTTACACTGGAAATCAGTTGATTATTCACATGTACTGGCATTTCTGAGGCAGTAGTAACAGAGCTGTATTTAATACTCCCAATCTGATCTCACACCTAAACAATAACCACTCACTGCACTGAAGCAACACACACTGGAGACTTTTACACAGAGACACATTTCCTCCACACAGTGAAAAGAGGAAAAGATAGAGAGAAACTGAATTCATGTCTTTGAATGAGCAGCCAATCAGTGTTGAGAATACAAAGCTAGGATAAGCCCCGCCCCCTCCACAATACATTTCAGACGCTGCCCTACCGGAGCTTTACAGCAAGGTTTCTCCATCACCTATGAGGGTTTTATCAGACGTGACGCTGATTAGATTTACTACAGACATTTGGAGTCTGATGTTCACCCAGTGTGGATACTGGATTAACCCCTCGTTTAAAGTGTGCAGTATTAAAGCACATCAGATTGTCTGATCTCATATAGCAGAGTGTGTTAAACAGGCAGGTGAGGACATGCTGGGCAGCTGAAATAGGTTCATGTCATTTTGCAGGAAAATGTGAGAATTCAGTTGTTGAGCAGATACATTGGATTTGAATCACTAATGCACCTGAAGAGGGCGCTGTGGCACTTCACAATGTGAAAATGTAAATATCAAATTGGGACGCCGCATCAGATACTCAACAACAAATTACTCAGATCGGACTTGGGGGTTAAATATGTAATCTGGAATCCACAGTGTGCAGGGATTTACTATTTGTCCATTACTTGATGGACTGAGGAGGATACTTCTGGACAGAAGCTTGATCTGAAGACTGACTAGCGACCATCAGCAACGAGGACTGGTAGATGGAGCACACGACATATCAGGGGCTTTACTCAATATCAGACTAAACCTCACCTCAACTGCAGCTATCGAAGTCCTGGATCAGCAGAACACTTACAAACTTGCTGAAGGACACAAGGAGACTAATCTACAATCGCAAAATTTACAGTTAACACTCCTGATCACTCTGCTGCGCTGGGGGCTAATCAGGAGTTCAGCATACAGGCAGCTCTGCTAAGCTCCTTGGATCATCCTCAACTCCCAAAACAGCAGCATGAGACAGACTGTTTCATTACACTCACCCACATCTTCATCCAGCAATAAGGGCATCATCATATAAACCTACAACAGTAACATAGGGGCTGTGATTACAGGACACTTCTTTTCTGGTAAGGCCAAAAAAAAAAAAAAAAAAAAAAAATATATATATA